>JAPDSC010112073.1:362525-383187 GCA_026290005.1 Latrodectus geometricus | reverse complement strand
CCTTTTCAATGCTTATAACAATGACATTGATTTGGAGCACACTTAAATTAAATACGGTGTTGATCTAAAATTAATAATGCCAGATACATGACTCAATCCCATGGCTCGTGTACTACCGTTTTCTTCTTTCTCCAAATCAGCCAAGCAAACAAAGAAAAGTGGCAATAGCTGTCAAAGCTCTGAAGAACAGCTACAGCCTTCTAATGACCAGCACCCAATCTCCGACACTGACTGATCACCAGTTTCTTTCATTTGCTTTTGCTCTTTTTGCTCTTTCTCCTCGTCTCTCTTTACCAATCCACCAAGTTCAAAGGGTCGGGCGTCGTTAGAGACCGGTGTCGCGTCAACCGCCTTTTCCTTGCTGTACTGTCGGGACAGCTTTCCTGCACAGTACCTGAGGAAGGAGGAATATAGATGGAGGTGTGTTTTTCTTCGGCCCTTTTCCATTAGCAGGGCCAACCCTACAGGGTGTGCTTTGGGTTTCCTGCAGTTATTTTCTTTTTTACGTTTTTCTTTTGTTTATTTAGTAAATAGATATTACCTCCATTCCCAATTTTCTAGAAAATGGTGGATTTGGCGACAGACCTCTAAGCTCGATTATTTGCTGTTTCTTCAGATGAATAAAGTAATATAGCTTTGATATATGCAGAATGTTGTTCGAATATAGATAAAATTAGAATTTAATTACTATGTTTATGACGAAATATGACTAAACAAAGTGTGTGATTTTCAGAATTTAATTAAACTTCATACACATATGATATTTATTCCTCCGATGCATGAAACCGAAATTAATATTTCATGTGATATATGTGTTTGTAACCAAACTAAAGTGAATCTATAAAATAAAAAATGCCTTTAAATTCTGTATTTTATTTAATGAGGATTTTCAAATTTTAAAAGAATTAATTTTTTATATTAATTATTATTTTAACATTTTAAACTTCAGAAAAAATAATATACCTTTTTTAGAATTTTTATAAAATAAATTTGAATCTTTAATTGAATATATATTGATTTTTCAGAACAGAAATTTCAAAACGTAATTTAACAATGGGAAGACCCATAATACCATTTTCTGTTATAAAAGAAAATTTTATTTTATTACAAATTTTTGTTGAAAAACACCACAATAAAATTAAACTTTAACTTTGATACATCAAATGTTTTTCACATTAAAGAAACCATTTTTAGCATTTTTCTCAGTTCCGTTATAGATATTTAGACGAGGATTTGTTGAAAAATGGACTTTTTGTGTAATAAAAGATCCAATTGCAAATTTGTTTAGGGAAAATTATCTCTTCATGTAGATATTTAATGAATTAATTACTAATAAAATATTTACAATTACTAAAGCAGCATTTTTATTTATTTTACACAATGCTTTTTTTGCTTACATGAACTTACATAAATTATTTTGCTATGAAAATAGTCTATGAAAGAAACACTTACTCATTGAAAAGAAGATTTTTAAATACAATTGATACACTTGAGTAAAATCGTGATACAACCACATAAGAAAATAGATAAAATGTAGCAGTTTCAGTTATTTTGATTCAAATGTAGAATCTGGGAAGTCATAAATTGGAATGAAATAGTCAAGAAAGCAATTATATAAAACAAATTATAGATTTATTGGTGAAAGATTTTTAAACGTTAATTCATACATTAAAAACGTATTGATTAATGCAAATTATATATTTTTTGTAAATGAAGAAATTCAGCCTTGATAGGATGAAAAATAAAAATCAGTTGAGAGGCTTTATGTGTCATCTTCTAAATATTTACATAATATAATCCAATTCACAATTTTAATGCGAATGTGCCCTTAATTCTAAGTCTAAAAATATGCAGATAAAAGGGCTTGGAAAAATTCAGAATTAATATTTTAAAGACATTCAGTGTGACTGAAAAGGAAATCGAAAACCAAAATTGTGGCTATTATACTTACTTTAATTTATGTTTGTTACTTATCTTACAATAAATTTCATGGACACTTATGATACTAGATTCGATTTGTACTCAATAATGGAAAAATAAGTTCTTAGCACAAGCTGTTAAAGAATTTATATAACAAATTTTGTATACAAATTATCGTACATTTGAAAAAAGTACAAAAAAAATAGGTTTTTTCTAATTGCTTACAATCACTTTTCAATTTTTTTTCGTCTTAAATTTTCCAATGATTTTAAATACAATATTAAATAAATTCATATTTTTTATTTGTTTCTATACGTTTTCAGCGAGTACTTTAACCAAACTGTTTTATAAAACTTATAGTCGTAACAGATATTTAGTTACCATCGAATGGCAACAATAAGAATGGGTAGTCTAACTCCAGCTACCATGAAGTGAGCTGCTGAAATATTATCTTACCTAATATAAATTTAATTGTTGGGTTTTACCTTTTTATATAATAGTAATAGATCTCGTGTTTTTCTTGCGAATTTTATAACAAATAATTTTCAGAGCTAGCTGGCATTTATTTTATTCCGAGAAGACAACGGTAAGTAAATTTGCGACTTTTTAAGACTTTTGAGAAAATTAAGTAAAATACAAAATAACTTTTCAATACAATAAAAACTTGAAACAAAATAGTTAAAATTGAAACATATGAGAAGTGGGATTTCTGTATTTGAAGTTATGTAATTTCCTAAAAATAAATATTATAATGATTTATCTATAAATGATGGACAGAATGAACAATGGTTATTCAATTTTACTCTTCAAGTTTCTTATACTTATGATTGATGGCGTGAATTAATTGATGGAATGCTTGCTTTTTTATTTCTTTTCCATTATTACCACGACATTTATGTAATTTTCTTTTAATTTATGAACATAATTCAGGATAGTCACCTTTGAAAGAGGAATTAAGAAGATCAATAAAAAATAAAAAATATTAATAATAAAAAACAACAAAAAAAAATTAACAATTAAAAATAAACTTTTCCTAATAACTATTGTTTTGTTATAAAGTTTATTTACTTATAAAGCTCGTATGGATGAAGTTGCAGTCTATTATAGAGATATATAATAACAAAATGCTTAATACAAAATTTACATGAGAATGAAGTATATGTAAAAGTCTAAAGAACGTTTTCAAGAATAAAGAGAAGTCATTTTGAATTCAGTAAAAAAATATATTCAAAATAATCTTCAAGATTTTTAAATAAAATAAAATAAAATTCTTAAATTAAAGACATTAACTGTTTTGAATTCGCCAATTAAGTTTTGATTGAATTTTAATAAGCGGCTTTACAAAATTATGCTTCATTTATTTAAATAAAAATACGTTTAAATATCATATATAACAAAATAAAATTCAGTTTTAAATTTCTTTGCTACGAAAATGTATTATTTACATTTGTTTTTTCAATTATGTGAAAAGTTGGGAAATGTAAGCGTTTGGCGTTGAAATTGGCGCACTTTAACATTTTGGCAACCAAAGCCGTGCATCAAGTCAGTCTATACGACCTGTCAGAGAAACAAGGTCCATCGGATTAACTTTTTTCTTGTTATTTCATGAAACTCTCTTGATTTCGAATTTTATTGCTTTTCCCACCCTGACTTCAGCTTCAGGTGGCAACTGGCATTCATGTCCGACACCAATTTCTTAAAGCATTTTTATGCACTTTTTTAGTGTTTTGTATGTTTAAATGCGCTTAAGCACGTGTTCATTTCTCTTTCCGCCCTTTTCGTTCAGAGATTTTTAAATTCTTTTAAGGGTTGGCGTTAGTGCGATTGCTTTTGCGATTGTTCAACAACACGAAGTAAAGGAAACTCATTAAAAACTTTTGTTTGCTTTCCATTGCATAAAGGAAGATTATATAGTTTAACAATATAAAGGAATTACATTCAAGATAACTGGTAAAAATAAAACAATAAAAACATTTTCTTTGTATATATAAATGAATAAAAAAATTCACTGACAAAATTTCGTTTTCAGAAAAAATATGTTATATATATCTAGTGTTAAATTACTTTTTATTTTACTATTTGCTGAATTGTCCACAATAGTTATGCTTAATATTAAAAACAATAATGAAACGCGATGTTAACTCTAATTCTGCATTCTGAAAATTTGAGTAATTTTTTTTTGTTGTATTTATTTAACGACACCACTTAATAAATAAACGTGTCATTGCTAATAAGCATTGCAGATTTGTATTATAAATAAAAGACGTTTTAAAAAGAAATTTGCTAAAATAACTTGCATATTTATTAATTACATATAATTTTTACATTTAAATCTAGCTTCTTATAATATTATTATTAACTGAATATCACAAGATAAAATCTAAACAAAAACTGATTGTTTGAAAAAATTAAAGCCACCATATTTAATTTAGTAAAAATTTTAAAAATCAATGCATACTCAAAATTTTGAATAAATAAATAATACCTATAAATAACATGAGTAAATAATTGCATTTCAAATAATCGGATCCCTACTTAAGCTAAAACGGTTTTGTGTATATTGTATAATATAATACAAAAGGTTTACTGACAAAAGTATCTTAAAATTTTACAATTTAATGGGTAAAACAATTTTCGCCTTAATTGCTTTATTCTTTAATTTTACCATGTTAATATTCAAAACTATTTAACAAATTTAATACATGTATATTCAATCATTTTCTGAGCTCAAATTATCTATAAAAAGTAAAATATGATGTAAAGTAAATTGTAGTATTTATTCATGTGTGATAGCTCTATAAGAGTTAAAATTGCTCTGTTATTCCTTTTGGATAGAGTGGCTCAGTAGTACGAGATTTGTGACCTCACTAATATTAAGTCTATAAAGTTATTTTGCTAACATTCTCTATTATTCTGTTTTACGCAGGAAGGAAGAGGAGACTAATTACAAAATGTGGTAAAATACTTTCAATTTCATCTGAAATTAAAAATGTTTTTACTATTAAAAAATATATATTCCCATTCAAATAAAAGTTTTATAAATTTTAAAATATTTATAGAAAAAAATATAAGAAAAAAAGTAAGTGTAAAAGAATTCCTAATATTTACAAGAATAAAATGTATAAGAATTGCCTTAAATTGAAGAAAATTAAAGTAAGCTTACAATACTTTACATAACATGTTGCATTAATAATTTATACTATATTTCCTTATGTTGTTAATACTTTATACTGTAGTGTTATTCCTTGTATTGTTATGTTGAATTAATACTTTACACTGTATTGTTATAATAATTTATACTATATTAATAGCGGGATCCCCCTCCCCCCTTCGTTGAGTTTCTTATAAATACTTTTACATTTAACTTGTTAGGGTTTTACCATGCCATTATTCAAGACTATTTAAACAACTTGTATCCAGAGATAAATGTGTTTTGGCAATTCTGACAAGTTATAAACTAAAAAGATAAATATTAATGCAGAACATATATTAGATAATTTTGCATACGCCATATCGAAGTAAATAAAAGAGTATAGACAAATCACATTTGATTGAAATTTCAGATTAAATGGGAAAATGTGAAATTCTATATTTTAAGGCATAAAAGTATACATATTACAAAATAGTTAACATCTTTTTAACAAGACTATTCTGCATTAAAAAATAATGTCTTATGGACAGATTATAAGAAACCAAGTCGAATGAAGTGCATAATGCTTAGTGACTCTCTTTAGCTATGAATTTATTAAAATTGTGTCCTTTTTCTTCCAACATTTAATGCATTTCGGAGTGGTGATGTAATGAAAAAGGCGAAAATGCATTCACTGTAAAAGTGAAAATAATACTGTTTCAAGAAAAAAAATATATTTCTTACATCTCTTAATATAGAAAGAGAAATTACAGTACATATTTTTTCTATACTCCCAATTATTAGCTATAGATGACAATTTTAAAAAGAAAAGAAAAAAAACACGCTTTTTTCTTGAAACAAACAGTTTTGAAATGGAATGTTACATCGTCTAAATTAATTACATCGCTGCATAAAAAACTTTATAAGAAGCTCAAAATTCAACGAATAGTCTATGAACAATAAGCCCAACAATGTCTTGTCTTAATCCCTTAACTTCAGAATCCTTGCAATTAATCATAGATTTCATGTATCGAAAATTTATTATATGCTAGAGAAGTCAGATGTCTCATGGTAAGTGATATTAGCTGTTAAATTTAGAAATTTGTTGTCATATCTCGAAAAATTACGGGAAAAATCAATTATAAAACAGCAATTTAACACCAAAGATGTCTTATGTTCAGGTACGCAAAAAGGAGGGCAATGCACGCCAAACCAGAGACATCAAGAAATGCATTGAGTGGAGGAACTAGAGCCACATTTACCGTGGATGCTCTGTTTGTATGATACAAAACATACATGAGTTGCATGAAAGTTAAAATAGTGTATCACTCTTTGGAAATATTTAATAATATAACTGAGTTAGAGCTACACACAGACAAATGCATATGTCATTTGGAGAAAACTGCTGCTTCTCTATAACGTTGCAATTTATTTATTCCAGAAATCCATTTTATTTTTAAAACAGTACCACTAAGTTACATTGGAGAAATGCATAGTGAAAATATACAAGTCTCCACAGTTGCTTGTTCATTCTTCTTATCCCCGCATATCTGCTTTTGGTTGGTTAGGTTTTCTGGCGCAAGGTCCCCCCCCCACACACACATCTGCAGTATATGAAGAAAACAGCGCAAACTTTGGCACCCCATAAAGTCAAATCAAAATGGTCTGGAATCGTGTCAGAAGGAATCACTTTTCCCTTAAAACCTTATTCATAATGTGAATCTGGTGAAAAATAATTTTCAGAGACTTAGTCAGAAAGCCTTTGAACACTTTTCGTAAAACTCAAATCTTTCTCCTTGGGACTTACACACTTCTGGGTACCCGAATAAAGCTATCAGATTTTTTTAAGATTTTTTTTAAGATTGCAAAAATAAATGAGAATGTGAATCCGTCAGTGATTTACTTCTTAATTAAAAAAAAATTCTCATCACAAAGCAGGATGACTATATTATCATTTATGGCACGCACACAAATACTTTTGATAATAAAAACTTTAGTGTGACTTTTTTCTAGAATTTGAGTTTTCATTTGACTGTCTCTCACATCTTGAGAAATAATTTATTCAGTAAGAAATGATTTTATAGTTCCAAATATACGCGTAATATTTATAATAAATGTATCATATTTTTAAAGTTAAATTATCCTAAAACTAAGACAGACACACTATGGCAAAATTATAAAATCCTCTAAATAGATTTTTGTTTAACGCATTTTATATACTTTTAAGATGTGTTTTTGATTCTCGGGGATTTCAATATGTTTTAGAAAAAAATCAGACTATATTTTTTAACATTTAGCACAAGAAATAATAAATTTTTGGTTCTTTAATATAGATATAAATGGTTTTACTTCTCTCTCCCCATTTTTTGTGCCAGAAACATTAAAATAATAGAATAATATATTGTTATTGAAATACTTTAAAATTGAAATAATAGTATAATATTTAGATAGAATTAATAAAATAATAAATATCTGCAAGTTTAGAAGATAAATTTTCTTATTTCAGAATAAATGAATAATTACACTACATAGTAGTTATACCAACATTTAATGCAAATTTATTTTTCTACATCTTATCATAGATTACTTATTGCGTTGCAGGAAAACTTTTCCTAAATCGGGCAACCTTCATTTGTTGCAAACAAGGAGACATGGAAAAATCCAAACATCCAGTCCGATAGGTGCATCTACAGAAAGGAAAAACATTTATCTTCTTTTATTCAACAGTGTCTGGAATCAAACCCCGAACACTCATTAATGATGCACAGTATTTTGAAGTTCTGTAATTTATTTAATTTTCAATTCACTTGAATTGCGATATTCTGTAATTTATTTAACTGAATTTTGAATATCGACGGATTTGTTCGCTTTTCATATTATATTTGACATCGCGTTGACTGGCTGAAGGCACTTATAGATACAACATATGTGATGAGTCTTGTCTTCCTGGAAGATTTTTTATATGTATTTACATGTTGTAAGATAGAAAATCCGGAAAATTTTCGAGCACATAGCCAGGCAGACTAACAACAAATGTATGATTTTGTATGGCTTGCTTCTTTTTCAGACAGACTATATAAGAAGCAGACTTGCAAAATCCCGTTGTATCCCTTTGTTTAGTACTGGCTGGGATCGAAATCGAATTTTTTGTCTCAGTGTGGCACAACCTTACCACGAGGCCTCTATAAGCTGACAAGTCTCATAATATTTGTAAATCTTGAACCAATTTTTAAGACGCCAGTATTTCTGATTATCGAAACAAACGAGTGTGTGAAAAATAAACGTTAAAATTTCATGCGTTGAGTGATATTTATTTTTAAACTAGGCTCTGTTGCATAATGCATTCCTCCATGCATAGTTGACTGTTCCGTAAAATTTCTCCTTGTGTAAAAAAGCAAGGGGTCTCTTCTAGGTTCAACTTTTATTTTAAAATTCACAAAGCTTTTGAATTATAAAACAGGATGTAATTTCCCTGGTGTGCTCCTGTTTTCTCCCTTTACACGCTTTTTTATTACATGCAGCTGAAACTGGAGTATTCTTTTGAAATAGAAGAAAGGAAATGGAGTTAAAATTTCATCGATTGTTCAATACAAAACCGGAATATTTATTATATTCTCAAAATTCAACCGAGAATTTTGTTACACCTTGTGAGATGTTGGAAAAAGTTCTTCTTTTCAACTTATCTTCGTTTCTTGAGTAAGTGGTGAATGTTTTTTTATTAGAATTATTCACCTAACAAATATAATTTCAAATAATTTTGATCAGGTAAAAGTCACTTTTGTGAAAAAATTTAATTGCTGCTATAGATTTATCTTATCAGAAAAAACACGTTTTTTAATAATTAAGCTGAGGGTAAATTAAATTTATTACTCATAATTTAAATAAATACGTTTAAAAAATAATAATTTATCATTTACTGTTTATCTGTGAATGTTAATTTAATTTTCCAATGTATTTACTTTAATGAAGGTAAAAAATACACATTAATAACAAATAAGAAAGTCAATAATGTTACAAGTAATAAATAGTATATATACGTATAAAGGAAAGATACAACAATAAAATAAATTATAAAATTAAAGATATAATGCAGGAAACTAGTATATGAGATAAAAACAAATTTTGTTTTAATGGAGAATCGAAATAAGTAAGGAGTCTGAAACTAATCAAAAGTAAAAGTTATAAACGTCATATTTAATCATGATTGATTCACGTTGAGAAATCAAACAATAATGAAAATAATAAGAAAAGATTCTTAAACAGAATTGATGAAAACAATGTCTGGCAGACAAAATGAAATATTGAGGAAAAAGTAGTTGTCTCTAAGATTAATATTATTTCAAATGTTTCCGTGCTGTTACTTTTCTATTTATGCACATTTCCTAAAAAAAGGGAAATTTGTTGCTTTAAATTATTAGAAATTATTTTTATATTAAATAAATTTTAGTTTACTGCCTCCTTTCATGTATACAAAATTAATTTTTACTTTCGATAACCCTTAACAATAATATTAATATAACTATATCTTATTCCCTAACAATAATCTAATTGCATTTCCTTTCAATTAATTTCTTGTTTGCTTGCAGTATTTGTATACACAAGAAAAATAAATGTAATTAGTATATAGAGACTTGTGCTCAATGGAGAATCAGAATAAATAAAGTATTTGAAACTCATTAAAAAGATAAAATAATAAATAACACTATTAATTTATAGTGAGAGATTAAACAATAATAATAGTGACAAGAAAAGGCTCTGTTGCTGTTGTTGTTAATGACACTTGGCGACACCAAGGCCGTCCGTCACAGAGACTAGGCGAATGAAGTCAGAGGGAGCGTCTTCCGTTTTTTTGATAGAGCACCCTCATTCGAAGGTGGAAGTACGACTTTTGGCTCATAGATGGCAGCACCACCTGAATTTTCCAATTTAGAGATTGAAACCAGTGAAGACCCAAAGCCTGGCTCCAACCACCCCCAAGAGGTATTAATTTGTAATGGGAACATGGAGGATATTGTGACCCGACAGATTTTACGTGCCCCAGTCGCCATTAGTGAACACGACGGATCTTCGGTTAAGCCGATATTCGAACTCCCCACCTTTTGGTAACGAGAACGACACCCTCACCGCGGCCTGCAAAATATCTTCAAATATTGGAATGAGAAATCTCATCTCATATAAGACAGCACTCCTTGGAGCATAAGGTCTCGGTTTCGATGATAGTCACTACTGAATAATATGTGCTTCTGGGTGTGGATGCATATCTGACGGGGTATGTGCTTGGGAGTTTTCCAGGTTTTCTGCCTTCCAATACTTAATATATAGTCCTCTATGAAAAATCTTTCTTTTAGGCAATAAAGTGGTGAAAATTAAAATGCCTGACAATAGATCTAGGCCCTTAGATAGTCCTCTGTTCTGTACAAGAATGTTTTTACATCTATATCGATCAGGTTTTATATTTTAGTATTTTACTGGTTTCCGTACTTGATGCTTGAATAATTTTATAAGTATTAAAATGAAATATATGTTACTTGATTAAAATACACATTTGGCATGCTAAGTAAAATTCTTTATAAGATAAAGTAAACTATTTTATGTAAAATTAATTTTAAGGTGTTAAAGTATATCATGTAGAATATACTTGATAAACTTTCGGCTAGTGAACAATAAATACTTTATCCCTGAACATGAAATAATGTATGCATTTTTAACATAGTATATTTTAATACATTATATAAATATAGTAAAAATGATATGCATTAAAAAAATTGATGGCAAACGTCCGTCAATATAAACTGACTGACTTTCGCCACCAATTTTTTTCATTTTTGGATTTATAACTTATATTACAATTCAATTATGTTTTATCATAAGGCATCAATTATTTCAATTATACTGTTTTAATTAAATAACACCATGATAAAAATTTTGTTGTACTTAAATAAGCCTAAATTCTATATCTCTAGTAAAGATATGTAATTTGTATTTAATTATAAGTAAATCCGGATATTTAAATAAATACATTTAAAATAGTATCTAGTTTTTGTCAACTTTTTCTAACATTAAGAACTATTTTAATGCGATTCATAAGAATAGAGCAAAAATTCTCATGCAAGTTGAACCATTAGCACTACGGTTATATCTAAATTTAGATAAAATAGCTTTGCCTTCTAAGTTGTTACATTTTCACCGAAGTTCATATTCTTAAATAATTCATTACTTGCGGGATTTTTCCAGAATATAACTTGAAAGGGACTCTTATGAAAGGCACCAAAACCAAAGTTTTAATTCCTCTTCCTTCAAGTCGTATTTTGTTCGTCAAAAGTCGCACTTTGTTAACGAACTTCACATAACCCCTTTTGTAAAGAGAACAAGGAAGAAAAATAGTTCCGTGATTTCCCTGCTCAGCCCATCGCCAAAAGTGCTCCATTTTGTGACCTCACCCTAAAAGACTTTCACCGAACAGTGCAACACTTCTTAGGCGAAGAAAATTATTTATTCATAATGTGCGCAACAACATATAATTACAGGAGACTTTAGCCGGATCAAGGCAACCAAGGCTGTCGTTATTTATTCAAAGGAGCTCTGACAACGACACCGCATGAGATACAATAGATTAGGGGCCGCTCTTGCTAGGGTCTCCTTAAATTGGGGATTTAAGGGATCAAGTTTGGGCACGAAAGGAGCATGCGCCGTGAGAGGCATATCAAAATCCACCCTTGTATCTCTGTTTCGGTTATTATGTGCAAGGAATATTTTTAAGAACCACCACGTTAAGTACTAATAAGTATGTGTATAAACTGTGCTAACTTCAGCAACAAGGGAAGAATTTCCATTGACTATGTAATTAAAATTAACTTGAAGTTCCGTTGAAATTTATAAAGCAAAATATATATTCGTATGGGTAAACCATTATACTTTGCGCGAATTTTGCCCATACTAAAACTAATTGATTAAGTTTATTTATTAAAAACGATTTTGCAGAAAATAGTTGCTTAGTTCATAAAATTTTAAAAGGCATGATTCATTAACGAACAATAAAGTTTAATTTACAATACAATAGGAAAAGAAATGAAAAGAAATAAATAGAAATAAAAATGAAATATTTAATGTTTTCTTTTCTATTATTTACTCCATATATTAAGCATGATCATTATATAATCATAATTTGGCATCTTTTAATTATCCTAAAGGACTGAAATAATTTCGAATTTCAATTTTGTATTTTAAATCCAGTTTGCATTCTTAAATGTGTTATGAAATTAAAATATTGTCATCTCTAGATATTCATATAATGCTATATATCAAGGGTGATCAAACTTTTGGGATCCGTCGTCTACTCCACATTGAAAAAGTCGAAGGTGGTCTACCAATGGCAAAGCTAAATTAACGTAACGTATATGTTTACATATTTGTTTTCGGCATTAAGAAAAAATGATAAATTATCTAATTTTTCTAAAAAAATTTAATATTAATATTTACAAAATAAAAATTTACTGACGAAAATAATCAAAGTATTTATGTATCAAAAATTGACCTTCCTATTCACTTCGTTTAGGTGAAATTTGGATATATATCTGTGACAAATTTATCATATTGTGGCTGGTACAAGCTTATTGCAATGCGTAAACACGAAATTAAATGTTCATCTGTTAAACACCACCAATGTTTGGCGTTGTTGACGTTGTCAAGTTGTTTCTATTTAATTCACTGTGAAACAACAAATTCATTGCATTACTTTCCATAGTTTGTTTTAGGTTTTAAAGCTAAATTTTTATTTTAAATTATTTTAAGTAACTCATTAATTCTATGTCATAAGTTATAAATTAAATTGTTAGTATCAGAGGTTATTATCGGCATGGTCACGCGGACTACCTAAAATGTCTTCGCGATCTACCAGTCGATCACGGTCGAGGTCTTGGCTACCCCTGTACATTTTTATAAAGAAATATCTTCCGAGCCATGTTCCAGCAATAATGTAGTTTATTATACACCTTAAAATATTGAGTTTTTGGTTTGTAACACAATCGAATAATCCTTCACGAGAATGGAAGCAATGAATGTAAATCAAATAATTTTCATTCATTGAATATCTTGAAAAATATTGTATACTTAGAAAATAAATGTTGGGTTTTATAAAATGTTTCTTTTAATTACATTCATTGAATATCTTGAAAAATATTGTATACTTAGAAAATAAATGTTGGCTTTTATAAAATGTTTCTTTTAATCCTATAAGAAATTTGGCATTTCAATTCAAAAAATTTACAGCAAAATATTTATAAAATTTTTCAATAAATTCCCAAAAAATAAATAGAAACATAAATAAAATAGTACATCATTTTTATTAAAGAAGTTTGTGTTTTCTTTTCCCAGTTGAAAAGAATTTTTTTTAATGATAACTAGACACTAAATAAAAATTTAATTATTTTTGATTTACAAATTTAATTATAAACAATTGAATTTTATACCTTTTGAATGTTAAATCATTAAAAGAAATACTTATAAATCAATCATTTATCACTGAAAGTATATTCAATCAGCAAAGAAATTAAAAATTAATTATTTAAAGCAGAAATCTGAGATGAACTATTCGATTTAAAATCTTTGACGATTCAACGGTCATTTGATCTTTAAGATAAATAAAAATACCTTAGAAACATTAACAGCTATTTCATAAATCCTACTAGCAGACATTCATACCTATTCTTTATACGAATTCTTAGGTATTCCTTGGGTAAAATTCTCTTTTCTGGGAGAAGATCAGAGTTAGGGAAGAGAGTTAGATCTGATTCCCCCATTATAACTCTCGGAAACAAATATGACACAAAAGTAGCAATCCATCCTCTTCCATTGTTCCTCAACCCTCCAGGTATCCCACCCTATCACCCATGATCTTTATTAACTACCATTTGCCGTTAGCTCTTTCGTGGTTGTCCCATTGGTGAAGGCCGTAGTACCCAAGGGCATCCTATCTATAAAAGACATGATGGAAAACAGTGGCTTAAGTCAGAAAATAATTGTATGTATTTTCTACTCAAACACACGTAAGAGGTCGAAAAAATTTGAAGTAATAAACTCTTTCAAGCAAAATCATTTCTCACAAGATTATGAACTTGAAGTTAATTTATATATTATAGTAGCTTGACTAGAATTATAAATCTCATACGGGTTATATTTCAGTTAATGCGTATGTAGTTTACCTATTGGTTAAAAATAAAAACCCAACATAAATTTGAAATTTAAGTGTGTGTTCATTTAAAATACATTGAATCAGTGTTCATAATCTGAATTAATTCTGTCTATAGTTTGATATTTAGAACACCAATAATTTTATTAAAACCAAAATGAAGAATAAAGATTCAGAAAAATATTTGTGTCTCGTTAAAAAGTTTTAAAAATAGAATAAAATGAATGGAAGTGTAACAAAACAAATTCCATAAAAATATAAAGAAATAGATGAAGCTGTTTGATTATTTTGTATGAATGATTAAAATCAGCTGAAAATTATCCAATTAGACGTTACAACTATTAAATACTTAATTCGTTAATTACTTTAAGAGTTTTAAATATTCCAAAATTTGTGACGAAAACAATTCAATTTTTAAAGAAAACTTTTTTGAAAATTAGAATTAGAATTTTATATTATTACTATTGATTTTCACAAAAAATGTAATAAATATCCAGAAATTTGTTCTATTTTACCTGTATTTTTTACGTTTAACACGAACGTTAAGAAATTTCAAACTAGTTCATTAAGCATTTAAATTTTTACATTTTTCTATTAACTTTCCTTTTAATGTCTAATTTATCTTCATTATATCAAACGAGATAAACATAAAATATTTTCAAATATTTTTGTTAAAATTATATGTAATTTAGATTTTTATGGTTTCATTTTGAAAAATATATTGGCTTGTATAAAAATTACTTGTTATAAACATATTTGTTATTTTACTAGCTATAAACATAGTAAAACTAAATAAACATCCTGTGAATTAAGAGCACACCAAATTTATGTTTATGATTTGAATAGTATTTTGAAGCTTAAAATTCCTGAAAAGTTATTGCTAAATATTTTTAATCCATGTTCTGAAATGTTCGGGAATTTGATTATCAATTCAGATATGGATATATTTGATTCATTTCAAGAGTCGACTGTAATACAACAGTAAATTCCAAATAAATTAGCTCTCTCGTTTAAGAAATAATTAAATGACAAACAAACCTAAACATAGCTTAGCGCAACTTTCAGATTTAAAAACATTAATCATTTCAATCAACAAAACATCATTCATTCATTCATCAAACATAAAATCATTTCTTATTAAAAATTTTTACGAATATAATGATATGAATAAAATTGTAAAAAAACAAGAATATTTATAAAAGGGAAATCAAATAAAATTAAGTACAAAATTGTTCATATAATATGTGAGAAAAACAGGCGTGTGTATATAATCACATTAATTTAAAATAATTAAATTAGTACAGAATCTGATACAAATTAAAACTAATCTAATTATAATGGATATTTGAACATCTTCTAATTATAATGGGAGAAAAAGTGATATTATATTTGTGCAATCTGAATTATGATACATTTAAGTTTTCAGTTAAGTTTTAATTAGCTTTCACGTTTACTTTAAATTAATTTTCATCTTAAACTAAAAGCTGATTTAAAAATTATGAATCAGAAACAATTTAAGTAAATTTTTTAAATGAGATTAAATAGCAATTAATTTCTTACAGATGTCATCAATTCAAACATTTTAATAACTTTTGATGACGACTGGAATTTATTTCACATTTTAATAATGGAATTACTTTCTCTGATAAAATTTATATGAAACCGATGTTTTAATTTAATTTTAAAAATAAAAATTCAACAGCATTTCGCAATTAATAAAATTGTTATTTTGAGTTCTCGTAAATAAAAAGAAACCTTTCTGAAAAATGAATTATAAACTTTTAATTTGATTGATGTACTGAAATTTTACAATTTCTATTTTATTTGTATAAAAAAAGTTATCATTAAGGATTCAATAATACATTTGCATATATAAAAGGAAGTTTTTTTTCCTAGGCATTATGATTTACGAAGATGCAAAATTTATTTTTTATATCAGCTATCTTCACCTCTTAATTAATTATCTAACGTGATTACAAGTAAATAATCAAATCATATTAAGACTTGATTATCTTAAATGAGCCAAAACTACAAACACGTGACTCAATTCAAAATTAGAAAATGCCTCAATTAATTTCTCCTTTGGTATGCAACTAGTTCCAACTCAAGTTGTATTAATCCAACTGAAAGCCCTTACAAGAATCATATTTCTCGTGCATCAGTGGATAAAGCCGCCGTAAAGAAGACATTGTAAAATATTACTTTCTATTTAATTCTCCTGGTGTCGCTTTGTGAGTTTCTGCGAAGACTGATGCCATTTTTCTCCCCAAAACTTTCCTCCCAATAATTCCATTCTCTCGCTGGCAGTGGCTCTGCAAATAGCGGAGTCGTCTTCTGAGAAAATAATTGGATCATAGCGATACAGAGGAGGAAGAGTCAGTAGAGTCTCTATTTCCGTAATTGTGTTGAAAGCAAACGTGAAACACCAGGGTGGGATAAAATGCGGGAGTTCCAGGAGGGGGGGGGGAGAAAACAGTTCGACGATTAATGGTAGTGTGCGACTGAAGGATACGTCTGTATCAATATTAGATATTCACTTACACAGTCAGTAGTTTGCTGGAAAATTTTTACACTTAGAAATTTACTGGACAACCGATTTATAAGAAATGAAATTTTGAAAGTATAACTTTGGTGAGTGGTACAATTATGATAGTAAATATATGTCCCAGAAATTATATCTCTCTTATGTTACAAATAATAAATTTCACCCGATGAATTTTTTATTAAAAATTACATTTTTTTGTTAGACCAATTATTTGAATGTAAAAAATTCAGAGCATTATTTATCCATATACAATTTAAATTGATTAGTTTCCCTTCTTTTCTCTTTCTCTCTCTCTCTCTCTCTCTCTCTCTCTCTCTCTCTCTCTCTCATTTTGTTAGAAAGTCCATTTTTTAAATTTTTCATTTATTTATTTTATTTCTTCTAATGAATTTTTTTGAAAGATCTATTATTAAAAAAATGTCAAATTCAATAACATAACATAGGTTTAATCGTATTATGTAATATTAAACCTAAGCGACAGAATTTTACTCCTTAAAGTTTTGCATTAAAACATTTTTTTAATACTTATGATGTTTTTCCTCGAGTGAAATACTCCAGTAATTGTGAAGCAATTCCCTTTTAAGAATAACATGAAATTATTTCCTTGTTAATAACTGTCAATGAATTTTAAAAGTGAAACTTTTATTTTCATTTAAAGTCAAAGTTATTTGAGAACAGTAATTAAATTGTGTTCATTCAAAAGTGTAATGCTTGTATAAAAGCTTTAAAATATATTTGTGTAAAAGATTATCTTTCTCTTTTATATTTATAATCAAAATAGGTTTAAAAAATTACGTATTATTTTATTAAGTATTTCAAATCTACATATATTTTAAAGTTAAAATATAAAAAATTATGTATTTTTTTCTTCCCCGATATAGAATTAAGTCGTAAGAAAAGATTGTCAGAATATTGAAACTGAAGAATAATGATACAAAATCAAAATTTTGAAAGTTAATTTTAGTTTTATTTTATAAAATACTAAAGTAAAATGTATATACTAATGAAAATATGCAAAATCAGATTCACCACTATCTGTAAAGGAATCCAAGAAATTCTTATAAGTTTCGCTATAACTATCTTCAATATACGTGAAATTAGAGTCAAAACTACTATCAGTGTAGAAAATTTCGTCAGGAATATAGATTATATCATTTGAGAAATGTCAGGGCTTATATCATTCACAGGATGTCTTATTTCAGCTAGACATAATTCAGCTTTGAAAAGGCGCATAAGGATACAAAAATTCTTGTATATTTCGTAGAAATGGTAACAACTAATTCTATTTGTTAGCTCACATCTAAATTAAACAATTAAACATTCCAGAAAAGCCGAAACGAGTTGAAAGGGGAAATCGCGATTTGCTCAAATTTTACTACTTTTACGTTGTTTGCGGAAATCGTGGGATGCGCAGTCAGAGGGTTAATAATTGTTCTTCAGTGTCTGAATTGAGAAATATCGAAAAAGAACTTTCTGTAAAAGGGATTGTTTGGAAATAAATTCAAAAGCACATCCAGGTAAATAAATTTCAGCAAATTTGTTCTGAAAAATTAAACTTTATAAATTTAATAAAATGACAAAAATTAGCAGAAATAAACTATATCGTTTTAAGGTATATTACAATAATTATTTCTATATGATTTCTTTCGTTTCATCTTAATTTTATATATATTTATATTTTTCCTTTAGTTAATACTTACCTTGTATATTTGTTTCTTTTTTCCCCTTTCAATTCAAATGATTAGTTCAATAGACATTTTATTGAATTATTATTCCATCAGTAATATAGAGAATATCACTATTACATAACATTATTTACCCATATCACAGATTGTATTATTTACTTCTATTTACATTAATTCCAAATGTTTGGCTTTAAATTTTAATCAACAACTATTAGATTCGAAACCATAAACCTATATATAATTTACAAATGCATATTTTATTGTAATAAGCTTGCTTGAAAAAAGAGAGAGAAAGCCAGAATATCAAAAGCATGATTTGAAAATTTGACAAAAAATTCTTTTGACTGACAACTTACAAATGACGAACCACATATTTTGAATCAAAGAAACTGGGTTCTTCTTTGATCAGTTTTGAATTCCTATGCAAAAGAGGAAATCTTTTCGGACGGAGGGTGGTTTGAGTGGAAGAGAAGGCAAATAAGAGATGAAGTCATGTGACGTTGTCAAAAGGGCAAGAAGGTTTATGGGAAGATCGATCCGTCATAAAAGAAAACAGGAGAATGAGAATATCTCGAGATTAAATGCGTGCAGTCAGGAGTCTGTCTGGGGCTCCTTTGAACCCGAATGCACACGCATCATGTCGCTTCGCATACATCTTTTCTCCAAATATATATAACAGGTCTCTCCAAGTCGGGGATCGTCCCTAATCTCTTTGTTCATATTCGCAGATGCTTTCCGTTTAGACATGCATTTATTCAAGTGAATCTTATCAATTGGATCTCAAAAATATTTTAACCTTCCTCCAAAATTTGCATAGTTAGTTTCCTTATTATGAGTCAAATAAAAAAAATATATGCATAATTTGAAGACACACAGTTAATTACATAATTTTCAGTTCTGTCTTTTATAAAATTTCAGGTTTGAATTAGATTCCTTTTCAAATAATATCGTCTTCAAAAATCTTAAATTTTTAATAAAAATGGAGGAATTTAAAAGGAAAACTTTTTCAATAAAATGATTAAAATAATGTTGTCATTGCCCTAGCATGCTTTTCTGTACCTAGTCCTGAGTTTTATTCTACCAGTTAGATCGAAGCAAAACGTGGTGGAAGTATTCTTAATTTAGAAGCAGAGACCAAGCAGAAGACTCCCCAAAGTACTTGGTCTTCCACCCCGGAGGAATTATTTGATATTGAAAATATTGCAACCACGACATATTTAATGTGCCCCAGCCCATGAACATGACGAATCTTTGGTTGGATCTGGATTCGAACTTACTACTTTCGGGTAACAAGAACGAACCACCTCCCTAAACAACGTGGCCCCCACTGCCTCCATTAAATGTCACAGTCGGACAACTCGTGGATCGTAAAAATTATAATCAACAATTTATTGGGTATTATACAAAGCAACATCCCAGAACTCTAATAATTGCCGGCCTCTCTGAAACAAATATTGATTTAGACACAGAGAAGTATACAAATAAACTGTTGTAGTTTACTATAAGGTTTCTTTCTTAACATCCACTGCATATTGTCTACTGAAAGTTTTTTTTTTGTAAATAAATTTTATACACACGGCCTGGGGGTAAAAACCCGAAAATGCCCAAAGCAGTTCTTCTCTCAAATATGGATGCATGTCGAAAACACAGAAATGAAATATACACCTCATGTTGTTCAATAGCAGCTGAGATTGGATTTGGAATCTTCCAGAGAGATCTTACTCTGGAAGATTCAGAGGAGCTTGGCCTTACTATTAGTGGAGAATAAGCCTTCCAAAAGATGACCAGAGTTTATAGCTTTAATACCCCCACATACACCTGAATCTGATTCATTCTATAACAGAAATGAAGTTAATCTGTGAATTGTGTGCGATGAAAATCAAGAACCATACCAAGTACTTGCTTCCTGCTAACCGGTCTAAATACCTCTTATGTTATAACTTAAAAGTGAAATCCATTTAATTGCCACAATATGCATATGTTTGGCAGAAACAAAATCCATGAAAATTTTTAAAAATGAAGAAGAAGTTGTATTAATTTGAGCAATAAACAATGATAAGTGGAAGTGATTAGGATCCGTCTGAAAATTATCCAACTTTAATTTGCATTTTGGTTTTTTGATCTTTACTTCCCATGTTATATTTCAGGGAAGATCATGCTGCTAATATCTTTGTGCAGGTAGGAATGTTTGAATT
>JAPDSC010112073.1:334517-348138 GCA_026290005.1 Latrodectus geometricus | reverse complement strand
TTTTTTTTTGAAATACAATGTAAAAAAAATTACAAAAGTCCTTTGCTATCATTTTAAATTATGTAGCTTTATAAAAAAAATCTCGAGTGAGAACAGGTTTCACTTAAAAAAAAAAAAAAATTATGTTATTACTAGTATATTAATTTTACACATGAAGAGGATAATTATAAGGTTTTATTTATTTATTTTAGTGTAAATACAAATATGTACCCATTTAAAGCAAAAAAAAAAAACATACATTTTTAGATTAAATTTTAATTTTATTTTTTATTGCGATTCATAAAAAGCGATATAAATAAAAATTTTGATCGAAGTAATGTGTAGAAATATATAATAAAAAAGTTACTTATATAGGTATTATTAATAGTAAAGTTTATTTTTTCTTATGCAAATTGTATCATAAAACAATTATTTATTTATTATTTATTGCTTTATATTTTATTGTATTATGTACATGATTTTTGTAATGAGTTTTATATATTTTTATTAAAAATTCCATGCATATCTTTTAAATTATAAAATATCGATGCATTGTGAAAAATTTTTGCATTTAAGAAATTGTATTAAATTTATATTAGAAAAGGAAAAAATATTATTAAAACCCTATTTTTTCACAAATACTAATTTTTGTTTAAATTACTTGATTTGATTAATTTTTGTTGATAGAAAGAATATGTTATTAAATTCTTTAATAATATTCTTTGCATTTTTTAAAAACCTACTGTTTTACCGAATCAGATATTCAAAAATCAAATAAGGAAAAAGTGCAATAAACACCGAAATGAATTAAAAATATTATATAATAGTAAAACACATTGTTTTATATTACTGTAAATTTATGCAATTTTAAAATTAATGTTATTTATGTAGTTAAAATAAGATACAAATCTTGCAAAAATATTATTGCTCTTTTATGAATATATATGAAAAAAATAAATATTTACGATTTTTAACTTTAAATTTTAGGTGAATAGGTGAAAAAGTTATATAAAATTTCAGTAAACTCCTGATTATACAGGAGGGATTTATCCATTTTACAAATTATCTCCTACTTCTAAATTTAAAAAAATAAGATTTTAATTTTTAATAAAAAAAATAAATTTGAATGAAAAGAAAAACAAATTGAATGATTTTTTTTAAAAGAAGCAAATCTGTAAATTGGTAGGAAGTGAATAATTACCCAAATAATGAGTATATTTATATTAGCTATCGAGAGTTAATTTCAGTTTTGTGCAAATTAAAGTTTATATCAAGTAAAACTCAGCTAATTTTTAAAAAAGTTTCATAACTAATTTTGGTTAATTCCCAGAGAACGTTACGCTCCTTGTACGGTACGCATATATACAACGGTACGCATATATACAATTATTAACTAATTGTATATAATATTGCATAAAATTATATTATTTGTATAAAATAATATAATTTTATAATTATGTTAATTGTATATTGTACAATTATATTAATTGTATAAAAATAGCGTACCGTACACTGGGATACAGCCCTAATTTTGGCAAAATTTCCTTTTTTTCGTGTTATTATGTGGGTTTAAAAAATCCTCTATTTACACACTTAAAATATATAATGAAACCAATCATTTAAACAAAATAAATTATCAACATTTAAATCCGATTAATAATAACAATTTAGTTTTTTTAAAATGTATAGTTATTTTGCTTTTAATTGCATCTTTGTGGAAGATTGGTTGATTGATTAGAAACAGTGGAGAGAGTTCGACTTTTAAGGAATGAAAGATCCATTCTTTCCGCAATCCCAAGTCACTCTTTACAAGGGCTGTTAAGCCCTTAGCATCCTCTCAGTCAGTTCCAATCCCTCAATGGCCCCCTAATCCTCTTTTCCTCCCCTACCAAATGCATGACCCTTTACTTTACATTTTCCGAAATGGGTACACCATTTTGGCGAGGAATTCCAAAACTTGAGAATTAGCATACTAATTCTATAGATACATAGAATAGTTTGTTTCAATTTTTGGACATTGACATTTGTTTCTTTTAAGCATTTTAATCAATATCTAATAATCATTTACCATAGATAGTAAAAGAACATAGACACTATAAATATATAACTATAAATTGATAGAATTCACAGACGTGTAGGAATTTTTTGAAAACTGTAAACATATAAATCTATATTGTAAACAATTGTAAACATTTAATATGACAATTTTCATTTTAAATTTGTATTTAATTAAATTGCATTTTGACATTATTCATATGTCCAATTATAAATACTTTTATTCACAAAAAATTTTCGAGGTTCTTACGCGTTATAATTTAAACTTTTAACATGTGGCATTTACGTACATGTAAAAAAAGAAAATATTTTGCTGGGGTTGGTAAATGGAAAATAGAAAGGATATGAAAGTCTAAAAATGTTATCAATAATATTAGGATTTAAAGATGTTGAAAATACTTTAACCCCAGATAAAAAGATTATATAGCAATAAAATTTTTTTAAGGAACTGGTATCAATTGTTTAGATTCTAATATAGATCAAAATTTATAAAAACTTTAAAATTGGAGAATGAAGTATTGGATTTTGAATACTTTAAATTTTTTGGGAGTAAAATTTTTCCCTTTAATTTAGGAGCTCGTTATTACAACATTCTTGATTATATGCTATATCATTTACACAGATTTCTTTTAACGAGTAAATGCAATCACCTACATGAATATAAATAGGTTTCCAATATTTTCACCGATAATTTATTTTTGAAAATTAGTTATGAAGTTTCTGGAACTGATACATCATGTATCATAAAACATGGATAATGATTTAGCCTCTATGATGTTCCCAGAAACCTCACTCACAATTTTTTGACAACGTGTAGCTATCTTAGGGGAAGATTTTTTCATAGCTTGTGCACCTTATTCATGTGTCTTATGGAATTAAATCTGGAAAATTCCCAAGCAGACACTTTAATACATTTGCATATGCATTGTGAAATATCCTTCTCACAATATTCACCATTGACTGGGATCGAACCCGGAACCTTTCTCTCTGAAGAGAGCTGATCTACCACTTAGTCATGGGAAAACCAACCACCTGCAATTCAATTTAATGAAATGTTTATGCTGATGTGTCATCTCTGTCAAGTTTTATTTTAAGTTATTTTTTTTCAAATTCTGTGCTCCTCCTGGTGTGGTTTCCTTCTAAAAATCACAATAGTATTAATTTTATTTTATTCTTCAATTATAGCTGACTTTGTAACACACTGAATGTATAAAATTGCATTCTGTTATTTTATTCTGTATAAAGCATAACACGATCAAAGATGTATAAATAAAAATATTTTTCACAGATTTTTCAAATCAATACAGTTTTGTCACAATAGATTTGGTATAATTTTAACACATAAATTTACAGCAATAATTTAAAGGAAGAGAAAGATTTATAATGTAATATCTGGAACATATTTAACCGAAAGATAAAAATGCCAATTTTAAATTAATACCTTGCTATATATATTGAATATGTTATGTTCCTGTAACACTGTTTCTTTTTATAATATTTTGTTTTATTATTTTAAATTGAACATGCCTAAAGGAGTATTAACAAGATATTTTGTTAAAATGATTTCATGTTTTGGAAATCTTATGTGAGTCAAATTTTGGTTCCATATACAAAACTATGACCAATTATTTATAACTTTTATATTAAGACAATATCTCCAACTTTAAATAAAAGAAGAGAAATTTTTATTTCGTCAAGAACCCAAGTACTATAATTTATATTAGTATAATTATTATTATTATTTGAATGAGAAGCCATTGACAACAGATAGTTACAATATATTGGTCAATCACTCCAGAATACTTTATTATGAATTAAAGCTGTTTTTACTATTTCTGTAAATTTATATAATGCATCGAGTTTTCAACTACAAATTTGTTTATTAACGTGCAAAAAGAAAAAAAATCAATTTAATCTCTCTCTCTATCACGTGCACACACACAACCAATATTAATCCTTTTTTTTTTTTTTTTTTTTTTTTTTTTTGTAAATCTTCTTTTATTAGAGAATGAATGAAAAGAAATTCAGTAAAATCTCATTAAATCCCATTTAATATTATTTATTTATCATCAAAATTTGGTAGAAAAATACTGCCAATTATTTTATTTGAAAAATTATTTTGTATTATAAGAATATTTCATTTTTTTACGAAACTTAATTTAATGTTTGTTGAATTATAAGTTTCTTATTCTAATACTAATAGAATTATAAAGAAAATTCCCAAGACTCCTATCAGTATTTTTTTTCTTTTGCTCAAAAAGTAAAACATTGACGCTAAGAAACGGGATAAACTTTTCTTTTCATTCCGAAACCAAATTATTTTTCGCCAACTTGGCAAAGTCAGTGTGGTTGGCAACCCTTCAGAGTGGAGTGACGGGAAGTGGGCATCGGTCGGAGGAGGGCATCAAAAGGCGCAACGGTTGACAGGCGACTAAATAGGTCGGTTCCTCAATCGGTTGCCATGGTGATGCTCCCCCGCTTCCCACTCTTTTATAGCGGCTGTCCGCCGACAAAGGAATCACCAGCTCAAACTGTCACCCATCCCTCTTCAACCTCACCTCTCCTCTTTTGTGGCTCAAAAATGCGAACCGATTTCCCTGAGTAGCGAGATTGGGTTATTTGGTTGAGACCTGTTCCTCGCCAGAAATTCCTTCCCCTTCCCTACATAATCCCTATTATCTGTTACGTCAACCTTTGGCGTTATCAGTCTAAATAGGAGATTCTTGTAGTCTATGGAATTCGAGATATAGGATTTCTTTTATAAAATTAAGCTTTTACATACATATAGGAAAATGTATCAAATAAGTAATCTGATATTTCTTATAATAATCTTAAAAAGATAATAAATAAAATAAAATAAAATGATATTATTTATTAAATGGTATAACTTTTAGTTAAATAACACAGTACCGGAAATTTACTAAAAAGGAATATTAAACAGTAAATAAAATCGCAATAAATGTGCTTTAGTGCACTTCACTGACGTATATAAAAGAGTATAAATCAATAGAAAAATTTTATTAGAATGAATTTAATAAAAGGAAATGTAGCAAGTGAAGTTCATTCTATGTGAAATGAAGTTTAATTTGTCAAATAATATGTGAAACGAAGTTAAATAAAATGACTTTAATAAATGAAAACAAATTTATTTTATATTTTTAATATTTCAACCAAAATTTAATAAATTCAGAAATTTTGTACTGTATCTTGAAATTAAATTTTTCATGCACAGAAACATTGGACACAAAAAAATTTCAGAGTAGTTAAATAATCTTAATACTTCCATTTTGCATTTAAATAACCTTAAACAGGTTATAAAAAGCAGAAAACAAATAAATTGAAAAAATAAATATATTATGCGTGTGCTTTATTTAAATCTACTTTATCATTTTTATTTTATTAAAAAAATTGTTTCATAGATTCTCTTATTGACAACTGGCTTGAAAATTAATTACTATCATGTACTGTACACTAATTATTATACGAATTTACATGTATATTAAATATCAATATATTTATTTATTTAGGATTATCTTCCTCATAATAAATCAAAGGATTTGACATTTAAAACTTGAAAATTTTTAAAAAAATTGTTATTTGAACGAACTAGTGTATCACGATTATTTTTCTTTATTTTGATTATTTTTGAAAAGTTCTGATATTCATCGGGTCATGAATTCCTTTGAGTACCTAATATTTCATATTAGATATACAATGCAATTCATAATACTATAAACAGATTTTTTAAAAATAATCAAATTAATTTAAAGCAAAAAGATTTAATTAAAATAAAAAAAGTTAGCAGGGAATCCTTATTGTCATTTGAAGAAGAAACACTTTCAACTAAAATTTCTAAAAATACTTTATAAATAAATGCGTTATTTTTTAATAAATTCAAACCTAAAAACTATAGATCCACCCCTAGATTTTCAAAACAGCTCTGAGTTGTATTTAATATATATATAATCCTCAGAAATGTTTTGTAAAAACATGTAAAAATCTCTTCACTATGTGACACAATTTAAGAAATATGAAAGTTATCAAAAAAACATTTTAGCAACGAAAAATAATAATAAAATGTTTGAAGAATCATTATACTTTCTAAATATTAATTTTTTTGAGAGTAGCATTGGAAAACGAAATTATTTTCGTTCACAGCTCATGGAAGTCTTATAATTATAATTTCACATATTAAAAAAATTAAGGATAAATTGCATAAGTAGAAAATTAGAGAGAATTATTTAAATGCGTTTTTATTCTTATATTTTTTGTCGTTTAAGTGAATATATTTACCATCTTGTTTCTTTACTTTTTTGTTGTTGATAAAAAAAACATGGAATTAAATATAAATATATATTGTTGATAACTACTAAATTCTATGCTTAATAGGTAAATTTGTTATTTGTATTGCAGTATTTCTTCTATAAAGTAATCATATAGAATGAAATATGATCTTTATTTTAGATTTTTAAATACTTCTTTGGTAAAAAAGTAATTTGCTTATTGTTGACCAAATAATACCACTTCGTTTTTGTTTTTTGATAAGAACCATTCCTTAAAAATTCTTATAGAGCAACATACTGAAACAATTATTTTAATAGAATTAAAATAAAACCCTATTTTTATATTAAACATCTAAAAAATTCCGAAGAACTTCTGTGCTTCAAAATTACAGGATAAACAAGAAAGCTACTCCAAGAAATAACATTACTGCTGCCATCTGTATTGTAACAACCGAACTAATATTGATGTCGAGAAATTTTTCCAAAACTTCAACTTATTAGTTGTATTATAAATACTTGTTAGTTGAGACAAAATACATTATATTTTATTAATTTTTAGTAAATAATTACTAAGTAACATTTTTATAAAATATATTCAAATAATATATAATTTTAAGATTATTATTGCGTACAGTTTTAATTCAAATTGTAAAAGAGAATTTTCTTATTAAAAAATAATTTTTATGTACCATTTCATGTAAAGATGTTTACTGTTACTGAATTTTTGAATTTATTCTTTTTAAGACAATGAATTATAATTTAAAATTATTTATATTTCCCTGTTTAAATATTCAAACACATTTATATGGGTAATTTAAATCTTTATAAAGTCAAAAATAAAGATTTTGATCAAGAAATTTCAGAAACAATATAATTGTTAATAATTACTCAACCAAAATATGAATTAAAATGGCATAGATTATAGATTTTCTATGTTTTGGAAAACAATATTTAAATAATACCTGTAGAAATATAGATTTAATAATATTAAACTTATGTTGTATAACAGTTTATAATATTTTAATATTATTTGACACATATTTTTAAATTTATTTAATTTCAAAAACATAAAAATTAGTTAAAATGAAATAAATTCATTTTTGATTCACTGAAAGTTTTACAAGCTTATGAACGTGGTTCCTATTCATTTCTTAATATATTGAGGAAATAATAAACATGGGATCATAGTTTTATGATTTCTTAGTACTTTTTTAAACATTATAACGTATATTAATATAAAATATATAACATTTTATTACAAAGGCGCAAACCAATTATTCTGTTTAAAATATCGACAATTGATATGAGCTTAATTACTATGTAGTCCTAAAATTAATTTTACAAAATCAAGCAACACAACTAAATGATTTTTTCTATGCTTTTTGTTGCTTTTGTAGGATTGAGCTTTATGATTCATAATCTCCTATGTATGAAAAGTCCCTTAGATATCCAAAATTACAAATGAAATTACAGGTTTTTCCTCAAAATACAGCCACCAAACTCAAGATTTAGAGTACAAATGCTGTTTTTCCTGTCTGTATTCTTTCCGAGGGAAAAAAAGAAATCGGCAATAAATGAGTTATAAAAAATAATTTTTTACTTTAGCAGAGAGTCTTAGAAAGAACAGATTTTTGTAATGCACAATTCATATTTCTCAATAAAACGTTATTATAATTCTGAAGAATTATTTATGAAGTTGTGCAAAATCCCATAATGCAGGATTCATTGAAGTGAAGTAAATAAAAAACATTTGGTCATGGAACTTTTTATTGAGTTGGTCTCAGGTTGTCACAGCAACAGTTGAGGATTTGGATCCTACTCCAAATATGGATGCTTCAGTGGCTGGGAGTCCTCACTTTAAACTCAAAAACTCGGTCGAATTCACTCTCGATTACAAAACTTGATTGTCGGTGGATAAACTAAATTAAACGATGGAAATTTTATTAAAAGTGATATTTTTCTTCAAGAGATTTTAAGTTGCTTTTAAGAAAGGAATAAACATAGCAATTTTAATGTAGGAAATCGCTCGCATTGTCTTCCAAGTGAAATATAATACCCCCTGGAGCTGACATAAAAAGTCTAAAGATCTTCTACTTGATTCCCATTTTCTAAAAAAAAAAGTTGTCATAAAATATGGTAATGAAAGATTTAACCATTATAGATGGCCATGCAATAGAAAAAGCTTACTTTATTAAAAATTGATAACTTGTGGACAAAAAAGTCTTACTATTGTGTGTGTGTATATATATATAAGAGAGATAGATAGAAGAGAGTAAAACACTATTACCAATTGTTAGTTATAATTTTTGACTTTGGTTTATCATTCTATGGTCAATTTTCCACTCAAAGACAAACCGGAAATTTTCAAACATAACACATCCATAGCAGGAAGGAGAATCAATTAAGCGAAAATTTTTCGTGTAATATAGAAATGGATTTCCGATAAAATTTAATAAATTTTTGACACATTGAGCCTTAAAGTCAATATATAATAAAATTTAATTAAAATTTTGTAATTTAATATTTGCAAGCCAAAACTAAATTGAATGGTTACAGGATAAATATTTTTAATGAATGGTTTTATTGAATATTGTTGTTAATTTATTCTAATTAAAATTCTGATCCAAATTTCTTAATGATTCTTTGAATTAGTTGTTCAAAGATTGACATAAAGGGAAAAGACCTTATTTTAGAGATTTCCTTTTTGAATTTAGTATATTTTGGGGGGATCTATTTATAACATATAACTGCTCTTTGATTTGACAGTCCTTTCCCACGTTTAAGTCTATGGTTCAAAAAATTGAATTTTGTCTCATTTCTAGGAAAAAGTCATTACAGAATTTTTCAAAATTTATCTTCTTCATTTTACTGAACAAATGTGTTCGTTTTATGAATAATTTGTATTTTTATAAAGAATGGGAACTTTACATATTTCTATTTTTCACATATTTATACTTTTATCAAGGAAAAACTAAAATTTTTAATTAATAACTAAATTATTGTATTAATGAATACTGTTTTTAGTAAAACAACTTTAATCCATATTAGTAATTTTTTCACAGTAAATAGTTATGCAGTAGTAAACTTCATATTCCGTAGTGTAGATTCTATTGTAAAATCCGCCACAGAAAAAATTGGAATACAATCTGATGTATAACTAAAATTAGTCATTTCCAGGAAATAATCAATCTCTTATAAAGTTTTATCTAAATAATATATTTTATATATAGCTTAAACATTCATAACTAATTTAGATAATATTTTATTTATATTCTTAACTCGATCGAAAGACATTTTTGAAGTAAAGCTAACAAAGATTTCCTTTAAAAATGTCTTTTGATCAATTTATTTTCATTTCCAATTTTCTACACACATATTACGTATATTAATTCTTTTTAATTACTTGTTAATACTAGTTTAATATATAAGTGAATCCTGTTGTATATTTAATGCCATTTTTTCTTACACAAGCGAATCAAGAATTTTGAGGAATTTCAGAATAAAAATCTAAAATCTAAAATTTAACTTATATTCTGGAAAGTTTTGATTGATCCCATACCTGAATAAATTTAATAAAAATAAATAAAATGTTTTAAATAAATATATTCTATAAATAAATTGAATGTCTAAAGTTATAATTCTTACGGAATTGGGAAATTTAATTACACTTAATTTATTCTTGGTAAGAACATCAAAATAAACTGTTTTTATACATATTTGATGTAATATATGTATTGCATTTCTTAGATTTAGAACGTAAATATATCAAGGAAATAGTCTTCAACTTAGTTTATATCCTAATTTTGGAATCAATTTTATAGTTCTAGCTATGAAAAGAAAAAATAGTCTTTTTTATCGTTTGAATTGCTTCTGAGAGTGTGACTTGTCACACCTCTTCAAAAGATAAAATGACAAAAAAAAAGGAACAATATCGGATGATAAAAAGTGGAAACAAAAAAAATTTAGATTCTTAAAGAAAGGAGCAAAGAAGCCAAGGCGCAGCAATAGAATAGGATTTAGAAAAGAAAAGGAAGGGGAAGGGGTAAAAAAAAGTAAAAATAAGCGTAAAGGAAAAATGTCAAAAATCTCAAACGTGTTGAACGGGAAAAAATGTCGAAAAAAGTGTCGTTTGAGCTTTTTATTCGCTTTTCAAGACCCATCTTGACAGATATTTAAAATGCAAATGTTGTCCTCTTCTTCGAGACCTGTCTTTCGTCTGCTAGTAGTGTATTTATTCGAAGGCAAGCGGTGGCAACAAAGACCGCTTGTCGTACGCAGAAAGAAAATGGCGGCCTTCCATCTATGTGTAAAAAAGAAGTTTAAAATATCTATATATATATAAAAAGAACAAAATGGCGAAGGGGAAGCGTAAATAGGCAGTTTGTTCGGAAGATTTGACTTCGTGTGATTTGAGAATTGCTCTAGGGGCGTTGGATGACAACGGTGGGTGTCCATTTTTATATTTACTTCTTTTTTGTTCCCCCCTTTTTATGTCAAAGATTTGGTTGAATTTGCGACAAGTGTCATAGGAATAAGGAACTTTTTTATTATTCTTTCTTATATATTAAATGTCTGGAGGCGCAAGGTATAGTGCCTTGTATACACTTCAATCCTGATAAGGTACCTTCTTCTCACGGCGAAGAATCGAGTAAACAGCTTAAAGGTTTAGGATGCTATTTGTTCCGTAAATTCTTTCTTCAAGCTGACATTAATAGAAAAAAATTGTTTCGGATCTAGGAAGCTGTTGAAGTCATTCCTGATTCGATATATCCGATGTACTCGCTTTATTAACTCTTTTATAGATCTGAGAGCCCTACAGGGTATTCTCTTACAGATACTATTATCAACTTTCGTCGTTGTTTGTGTGAGAGCGAGATATTTTGTAATCAAATAGTTTTTTTTTATTTTCTAAAATCTGAATATTTTGTTTCCTTCAGGTAATATAAAATAATTACGTTTGGATCTTGGGGAAAGAAATTTTTGAATTTGGTTACTCTCTTATTTTTTAATGGATAATTTAGCGCAGAGATATTTCTGGATGCAAATATCGAGATTTTTTTTTGTATTCCAATGAAATGCTTCTTTCATATTTGATCAATCTCATTTACACTTGCATCTAAGGGACAAACTTTTATTGAAACTTCTAGATTTACAGATCAAATTAATTTTTCAATTCCTAAATTCTTAAGGAATTTTCAAATATTAATATAAATTAAATCTTTAAATCTTTATATTCGTGTATACCATCTTAGCTTAGAAATATATTTTAACTATAGCAAATTACACCCTTAAGTTAAATGCTTCAAATGTTCTTTCAGTGCCATAGAAATAAGTGTTAACTATTAAAAATGCTAGATAACTGTAAAATATTTTAATGTATTTTTACTGTGCGGATGCATAAAGAGAAACTCCTTCTAAATTTTCATGCACTATAATATATTCTCTCACTTTATAAGTATAATATAAAATAATCTCCCTAATAAATGCAGCGCCTCGGTTGATGTTTCTAAATTTCCTGTTACAGCGAAGAAAGTTCTTACGTTCATTTGATATCAATAATCATTAAATTAGTTTTGCCGACGGCAAAAAAGGAAATCGATGGACTTAAAAAATTAGTTAAATAACTAAATTATTGACATCCAATAATTATTGGTAAATTATATTGGACATCAATAATTTAGTTATTTAGCTAGTGAATAATTTATTTCATTATAATATTTCATTTTCAAAACGATTGGAATTTTTTCAATTCTCGTGCTTTCAAATTATAAAATTTATTAATGAATTAAATAATTAAAGAATGTCTGAAAGTTTTATAGCAAATGTACATGATTGTAATGTTTCTGAAAATATTCAGAAAATTCACCTTCGCATTCAAAAAAATTTTATTACTTTAAATTTTGTTGTTATAAAAAATTATTAATTTATGGATGACAAGAAATTTAATTAATCACATTTATTGCAATTTAAATCCTATGGATGAATACATAATTATAAATAATTTTTAAGACTTAATAAATTGGTGTACATCAGTTTATAGTTAACTTTAATCCTATTGCATCGATAGTTACATTTTTTTTTTAAATTTTGAGGATACAAACCATTTAAAAAATGTTTTGGTTCTTGAAACACACTCATATTTAATATAAATGCTTTTTAAACGTTTATTATTTATGCTGCCATCCCATTCCATAAAGCTTCAAATTTCAAGCGACATTTCACGCTTTCTACGCTTTTACATAAATATTTCTCATAAATTTCATAATATCTATATAGATTACGTTTTTTACACCTGCCAAGAAAACTTAATATTTATATTTTGCTTATAATTGGTTCAATTATTTTTTTTAAATCATTTCAACATTCATTGCTTGATTCCTTTCCAAACTAGAAAAATCCCAGAGATTATCATAACAAAATCAATGAACCTTTTCATAAACCCTTAAATAAATACAAACTGAAAAACTTTTTACTCCATAAATCATTTGGAAAAACAACCAGTACTAGACATTATTGCATGCAGCCATATCATTAAACTATCATAAATCTTAGCATCTAAACACATACAGAGTACTTGTGAAAGTATTTTTTACTCAACAATCCATTCACATGAAGCATTTTATTCACATAGCCTTTAATTACTTAAAACGGATTATGAAACGTTTTTTAAATGAATGCTATGTAGTCCTCTTGAATCATTAAGCTAATGAAACTTATGGTCGTTTAGATTTATCTAATTAATTATAGAGAAAAAAATTTGTTTGAACGTGTTTTCTCAATTAAAAATATTTACCATTTACATGTTCTAATTTATGAAAACGAAATGGTTCTTCATAAATATTTCAGTTGCAATCTACGAAAGTTAAAATGCTATCGAAGAGTTTTTATGCATAATGATGATAAGCTTTTAATGTTTTATGTTCTAATTATCTAATAAAAGATTGTAATTATTATTTCCTACTGATAATTCTTCTAATAAAATTAGTATAATGAAATCATATTGATATATTTTTTATTTCCTATCTCCTTAGAATAGAAAAAATAAAATTTGTGTTTATTTGTATGTTTCAATGCTTATTTTAACACACAAATTTTGTTTTAAAAGGATTGTTATTAACTAATTATTTTATTAGCATATTACTGATTTATAATTGATATATTTACTATCATAATACTAATTTATAATTCATATGTGTGTGTGTGTACTGGTAGGCATATTAGATGAAAATTATTATTTTGATTTTCGATAAAAAAATTTCCATTATGTGCAAATGTTTAATACTTTCTCATAATGAAATTTCATT
>JAPDSC010112073.1:324383-334417 GCA_026290005.1 Latrodectus geometricus | reverse complement strand
TATATATATATATATATATATATATATATATATATATATATATAAGAACAGTAAATATAAATAAACTTCTAGTTTAATTTTTGTACGTGGTGTAGTAATATATGGCTTATTATTTTATTTTTAAACTTACTCTTATATATTTATTTTGATTTTTTTATTTTTTTAGTTATTGTTTTCTATGTGAAAGTGAAAACTCGAAATGTTTTTTATTCTTTGATGTAAGAATATTTGAAAAATTAAGTTTTAATATCAGCTTTCATGGGAAAAATAATTTTATTTTTTACTGAAAAATGTTTGAAGAAAATTTTATTATTAAAATAAGAAGCTATCGAAATGAGTTATAAATCAAAGGAAAAAATTATGATCAACAAAATTTTTAATTAGAAAGTCCAAAAACGTTGGCAACTGCACCTCAGTTTTGAAAAGCAAAATAAAATTAATATCACACTAGAATGTAAAAAATGTTCGTAGTCAATGCAACAAAAGAGATTATATGTAAATTTAAAAATATCAAAGCTCAAACATGTAATACTATGGAAAAACAGAATAATTTTTGTGAGGAAGTATTTTATCAGATTTTGTTTATACAAATAAAATGTGAAGGAAATGATATCAACAAATAAAAAGTTTTGGGGAATTTTTAAAAAAATGTTGAAAAGATTTTTGTACACAGAAAAAAAAATGAAACAGTACTACCAATAAAGCTAAATTTTTGTGAAAGATAAGACATTTAAAAAAGCAGGCCAAAACAGCAAAGACATGCAGGAAAACCAACATTACAAAGCTTTCCAACATTCAAAAGAATAAAATAAGTAGACCACGTCATTTAATGAATGAAAACAATGTAACAAAACAGATATTTATCATGATATTAATGGCTATTGTTGATAAAATAAAAAGATTATAAAATAAGCTATAAAATTTATTGTATGTGATTGATCAATAAGTGAAATGTCTTGAATAAAAATCTTCTTTGAGGATAGAATTTATAAAATGAATTACTCTTCAAAAAGATTAAGAGTTAAAATTATCTGAACATTTTTTTTATTTTGATTAATTCTTCTATCTTAATCAAGTAGTGTATATATATATATATATATATATATATATATATATATATGATAAATTAATAAAATAAAATTTTTGGAAATAGTTAGCTTTATTTTATTCTTAAAACTCCTAAAATAGTACAATGAATTGTAAAATATAATATATTTGCATAATTATCTTTCATACTGTTGAGTCCATTTGAAAAGAAAATTCAATATATGAAAAGTTTAAATTTCAAATGAAGTAGTATTTTCCCAATTTTTACTAGAACCGAAAATGGGAATCCACAGAGTTATGGCATATTCTTTTTCATGCGATGAAATAGCTAAAATCTTTTCTCTCAAGTTGTCCTTGTAGCGTCAGGGGATGCGTAAAATATGACTGCTGTTATCTTTTCCATTATATCCATACAGAAGTTTGCACTCTTCCACTTTGTGCGATGCTCTTGTTTCGCAATTCATTCTCATTTCTGACCACAGCAAGACAAGCTGGAAGTCAGCTATCTGTATGCCCTGACCACTCCCCATAAAAGAGATATCCGCTCTTCTCACTTTTCAAGATATGGATCTTCATACACTGCAGTAAAGAAAAAATTTGAAGCGCAATTACAAGTAATTTTGCGATATATTTTCTAAAAATAAAACTCTACATTTTATGGGATAGGCTTGTGTTTGAAGAAATAATGTGATTTTGCTTACAGTTGCGGATTTTGCTGTTTAATACATAGGACATAGATGTGTATGTTTCATGAAATTCATTTTTATATTCAATTGTATGCTTAATGATCATTAGTCTTACTACATGCATGAGAATACCAAGAGAATATCCATATTAATTACCGTGTGTGATAAAATATAAAATAATATATTATGCAACACTAAGTATTGAAAGTATCTATTTTAAAAGTGTATACATTACATTTTTTAAACACTTCATGTTAAACATGATATTACATTAAAAACATGCATAACATTTTTAAAAAATGATAGTTGTGACAGTACAAAACTAATGAAACCAAAATTTTGAATTCTGTGACCATGACAATTTACTTGTATTTAGATATTTAAGCAATTCATATCCACAAAAATCCAATTTATGAAATGGAGAGATAAGATAGAAATAGAATAAATTCTCGTAGAAGAAGAAAAATATTGTATGTTTGGTACTGTGTATTTTATGACAATCCCACTTTCATATAGAAGTATCAATGTCCTTAACGTTGAAAAAAATTGTTTTGTGTAATATATCCAATGAGAAACTGGATTAGTTTCAATGCACATCTAAATTTTATTTAATTATTATTATTAATACTTTTCTAATACTGATGAAAACATATATATATATATATATATATATATGTATATATATATAATAATAATATATTATATTTACAGTAAGTTTTACTGTAAGTTACCAATAAGTTACAGTATTATATTTACAGTAAGTTACCAATTACTTATTTATAGATTTTTTACTTCTCATACACGTATATGATAGACCAATCATTTTATCCATTCCAGTTGTTTGTCAATGTATTTGTCTTTTTTAGAAAACTTTTGAGAATAGATTTAGGACCAACTGTAAGTTCAAGTTCAGAGCAGCAACTTTTTCTCTTTCATCTACTTTTTCCTTAGCAACAATGCTGATATGACTTAGTGTACATAATGATCCTTTTAAAGTCTTTTCTTAAATAATTTCAAGAGCAGATAAAGTGTCTCTTCAGAATTTTGTAAATTATTACTTAATATCAGTATGAGAGAAATAAGTGAAGTTATTCAATGGAAATCAACACTAGATAAAATCCAGTTTGAAGTATTTTCAGAACAGCAAATTATTCAGTTTTGTTATTCATATAATTTGAATAGATTTTGTGTTATTTTCCTTCAATTATATTACCAATACGATAAGTTATAAAAGCACACCAGTAATATTGTTTATTTTATTACCAATGGTAAAATCTTGATAATAATTATCAATGCTGAATTCTTTTTTGAATGATACATATTTTTTTAAATGTAAATAACATTTTGGAGAATTTTTAGGTTTCAAATCTTCCAAACCATCCGATTTTACTTTTCTTCGATCTTTAAAAAGGTCCAAAAGATAAATTTCTGCATTTTCTTGGATCTTCAAAAAACAGTTATAGTGACAGTCCAAACAGAAAAAAAAGCCACATGAGAAATCGTATGACATTCCTTTATTATGCATAAGGTAATTGATTTCCGATCTTTTTAATTAAAGGTTAAGATATAACAGACGCAAATTGCATTTGGCAATTTGCGTCTGTTATATCTTAACCTTTAATTAACATTTGGCTACTAGCTTCAATAGTTTTAAAACTATGCCAATTTTGTCCAAATTAATACAAATAATTTTTAATGCCTTTCAAACCAATATTTTAAGTAAATTTTACTATCTTTGAGAGTGGATTGAAAATAAAATTCAATTTTGTAATAACATATCAATATGTGTTTCCTAACTAAGTTTTTTTTTAACATTAATCACATCATGATAACACATTGGGACCATTCACAAGGATACTTTTCTTTTTTCTAAGAAGACAATAGAATAATAGGTTTTTTATGATCTTCATGAAAATAATTTAAATTTTTAAAAGACAACTTTAAAGATTTTGAACAGGTGTCATTACTAGGAATTTCCTGATAAATCTTAGCATAATTAAGTGAAAGAAGATAGTCGAGTAAAATCAATTCTGAAAGTTCAAACAAGTAGCTTCTGACTAATAAGTATAAGTTTTAGGGCAGTTAAAATATTTTCTTAGTTGCTTAAAAATTGCATGACATAAGTTGTCAACAAAGGCGCATTTGATATTTAATATATTAGCTAGAACCTGAAAATTTCTTCGTATTTTTTTCTCTCATAATATTAAAAACCGTTAAAACTGCATAAATACTTTTGTCCTATGCAAAACTAAACTAATTAGGATTTACATAATTATTTGAACACAAAAAATCACATAATTATAATTAAATAGTTTTTTAAAACAGAGAAGTTTTTACAATCTAAAAACAAACTTATACATCTGATTTTTAAACGGTCATAACAAGAATTTTATCGAAGTTTTCATGAAGAATCTAAAACAAGAAAATTTTCATACACTTGGAAATAAGTCTCTAAATAAACATTTAAAATAAAATAATATGATTAAAAACTTCAGATATGATTTTAATGGAAATATCTCTTTCTTTTTAGGATTCATATTTTTAATAACAGTTATTATTTCTTCTTTCAAAAAAATTTAGATTATCAGTTCTTATGGATTTTCTTAAATAACATTTTAGATAATACCCTACCTACCCCTAATGTTCTCATTTTTTGTAATTCTTTTATTTTTTATGGTGTAATGTTCAATTTGGTACCATCTAACAGAAGAAATTGGATTGCAAGATCTAGTTTAAATGTGACAAAGACCTGAAACAACATGAAATTAGTAGCCCATTTCTTTGTTTCGTTTTTGTCTTCCAATCCTAGTTCGATTCCATGTCCAACTAGATAATGACCGTTTTACTTGCCAGAGGCAGATACTGTTTCTATTAATTTTGCACCTTTGTTAGCCTTCTAATTGTTTGAAAATTTAACAATTTGTCTCCATGCCATATTGCTTACGTACAATAAGTTTTTCTTATTTACTTCAATACGTGGTGTTTCAAATTTAATGGCCCGCAGTGTATTCACACAACGTAACACAATTTGATCATAAGCAACAGAATTCTTCAATTCTAATTGGGTTATTTGATTGTTATTTCTAAATTTTTATCTCACTTTAACAGAAATTTTCTAAATTGAACTGTTATAGATCCTTAATTTTTTTAATTATTTTGAATAACTAATTAGTCATAAATTTATGTTAATTATCATGCTAACTGAGAATAATATGCGATCAACAAGTGGGTATAATGTTATAGGCGGAAAGTACATAAAGATACAATTTCTTGCATCTTGTATTAATTTTAGATAATTCTTAATAACTTTTCTAGACGGTACATAATAAGTATATGAATTATAATTTCTCTGAAGCATAGAAGTAAACGACATATTTTCTGAAAAGAATTTCTGTTTTAGATTTTAAGTTTGTAAAATAATTGATAGAAATATTTCTTTTCATTTGGTGGAACATACAACTTCGCCGTCTGTGCATTAAGTTACTATTATACAAATAATTAGAAAAAGCTAATGAAAATTAATTATCATCTACTATCTAAGCCGGAAAGGTAATTGTTAGCACTCTGGCCTTCGATTCAGTAGTTCATGATTTAGGTTTGGATAACTATGAGGATTTGGATTTGACTTTTAACTGTAAACCTCTATAATTTAAGTGACAAGCAAACTAAACGAACCCTGTTATCCACATATAATTTTTAACAATGAACATAAGATAAATTCATGTTCATTGTTAAAAATTATATGTAGTCTGTAAACAAAAACATTCAATATTTTTTACAATTTATTGAAAATGTCTTAATATAAATTTTCTTTTAAAAAATGATGATATTATAAAAGAAAAATGAATGGTATTAACGTATTATTCCATCAGCCATTTCCGCCTAAAAAATATATCAACAAACATCACTAATTTTAATTATTTTAATTATTTTTTCTTATTCAAATAGGAGGATAAAAAAATTATATTTTCCTTGAAACAAATGTATAAAATTTTTTTAAATTCATATTCTAATGTTTTAAACATAAATTTAAAATTTAAATGCACTAAAATTAGAAAATTTATAACATGCTTTTAAATACAGTAAAAAAAAGTAAATGCGGTCATTAAATTGCAAAAGTTGGTGCTAAATAGTAATATTTGATGAGATATTTCTTTCATAATTATTTTTGATGGTTTTTTTTTTTTCATAATTATTTTTGATTCTCGTAAGTCTCAAATTAACTATTTAAAATCTACATTTCTTAAGTAGCTGTGAGCAGTCATATAATATATTTAGTTATTGCTTTTAACTGATGAATTTAGATACAGCTGTCTCTCTGCATCTAGAACAAAAATAAAAATTTTAAGGGGAAAAAAAAAGCAGAGTTTCAAACTTATTCGAAATCAAGTACCCCCTGCCCGCCGAGAGTGATGAAGTAAGTCTGTTCAAAATAGATTTGTGTACGGCCTGTAGAGATGAGGATACGAAATGCTTGACACTTGAAATTGATCGATGAGATGGTGGTGGGAAAGTAATTGCTCCCCAGTAAATCTGCTTCAGAAAGCGTGCAGTTCAGTTTTTAAACTCATTAAAGATAGTATCAACGATGCATTCCATCAATGTTGTTACAATTCTCCAGTCTCATTAAAAGCAAATATAGTGGCTTATTAGTTTGGATGAAAGAATGTATTGTCATTTAAATTGATGACATATCTCCAGTGTATTGTGTTTCCATACAAAAGTACCCTTTCGATTTTTTTAGTTTTAGATGTATACTGCATAAATACAAATAAAAACAATACAGTAATATATTACCTAAATAATATGTTAAAAATATATTTACGTTGTTTATTCTGAAAAATTAAAGATTGTTTACTTTTTTAGATTTATAGTATTTTTCTAACAATAATACGTAATTTTTGAGATTTATAACTAAAATTAAGATTTATAATAAATTATATTTTAACTTTGTTATAATGTATACCAATAAATAATAATGTAACTAGTGCTTTATATAAAAAAAATAGAATAAAATTTTAATTTATTAAAACAAACTTTCCTTAGTGTACAGGAAACTTTTTATAAATCCAAGAATAATAGTATACATTAACATGGAAGGAAAAGCAGTTTTTAATATTATATTCAAAGTGTCACGATGCTTTCAATGAAATACAGATAATAAAAATACAAGTGCAAACTTATAGTATGAAATCTATACCAGTTTTTTTTTTTCTATAGGTTTATTTTTTTTTTTTTTTTTTTTTTTTTTTGTTAAATCCAAAGAAGTCAATCTGCAATGCGTAACTTAAACATGAATTACGGAGGAAATTAAGTTTTGAAAACTTATTGATGGCAGATAATAATTATCTAGAAAATTATGTCCCAAATCAAGTCATAAAAATTTTCATCAAAGCAAATAATTAGTAAAAAGAGCTAGGTCATAAAATTCTTTTATAACTTCAGTAAAATAACTAGGTGGGATCAGTAGATGTCTACACTTTCTACACAACTTGGTAAAGTCAACTTTGGGAATGAGGTAAAACAATATTTAATTTCTCTAGTCAAAGCTGTTAGATTAGTAGTAGATGTTTTGGTCTTCAATCCAATTAATCATGATTTGATTTTCATTTGTGCTTTGACTGCAATGGTTCGGAAACTACTTTACTAAAGGTCCCAGTTCAGTTTTTTTTAAAAAAAAAAAAAAAAAAAAAAAAAACCACTCAAGTGATAACTAAAACACTTACAAACAAGTAACTATGTGCAGAAATACTCTTTCAAAAAATTAATTGATTTGTAGAATGTGACTTTCACAATACGAATTTTTATGTATTTTATTGCCTTTAGTAAAATATAATTAGCAATGCATTAAATATTTTTCTCATTTTTAACGCATACATCAAGGAGTTGTTTTAGAAGTGTTAAAATTTCTAAAAATAATTTACACAATTGGTATCATACCTATTAACTTTCTTTTAAAATTAATAATACACTGATGGTTACACAGTACTGAAAAGGGTCAGAGATATAACAGCAAAATTTATTTGGCAGGTAATTCATAGATCAAATAATTGGAATTACTGCCTCTTGTGAAGTGAGAATAATGGCAAAATCATTAGTTAGTATATTAGCAATTGTTAGCTATAATCGCTGCCACGAGCTTTGATATTTAATCAAAGAAACTTTGAATGTATCTTTGAGGATAGCAGTCCACGCAGACTCTTCATATTGCCAAAGTTAACATTGCGAAGTGGCGAGTGTCCCGGGCCATTTATTGTACAATCATGATCCGCATGTTTTCGATTGGCGATACATCGGAAGAACAAGCAGGAAAATAAAGTAACTAATATAAATTGACTTGTAACTAATATAAATTTTAAATAATTCGTATGTGCAATCGGGAAAACTCATTGGGTTAAAATACAGAAAATATGATACTGTAGAAATATATACATAGTGTTCGCGTTGTCTCTATAACAAGATAAAAGTGAACTTATAATTTTACGATTTTTTTCTTTCTTTCATTGCTGTACTGTTGAATGTGACTCTTAAATTGTCCAGTCATTTGTTTATTAGCATCTTACAGTATTAAAGTGAAAATAGGAAAGACCTTTTTTTTTTTTTGCTCATGTCTCTTAAATCATTTAGAATGTTTTTTTTTTATTATTTATTTATTTATTTATTTATTTTTTTTAACTTTTGAATTATTTTATGGAAAATTTATGTCAATCAAAACCTTTTTAGGCTTTGAAATAAAAAACATCTGGATAATTTCATTTTCTTTTAGAATTTAGACAAAGAGTGGAGTTTAAACAGAGAGGGAAAATGGAAACCTTTGACTCGGAAATAATTTATATGAATAATCTACATATGTAATTTAATATTTTGTAATTGATGGTTGAAAAACTACTTCAAAACAACAATTAATAACGTTTCCTATCAAAAAATATATACCGAATATAAATTGTTTTTATGAATAAAACTGGCGTACAATATTTATTGTATAAATGTTGCCATTATTCAGATAAGCTCTTCACGTCATACTCAATTTATGCCAGTTATATTTATTTCACGTCAATTTCTGTTTGAAAATATTTTTAAAGTGGTTTGTTTTTGGATAGTTTTAAAGTAATAGATGAGTGTTTTGATGTATATATTATGTATTTAATTTTCTACTTTTTAAGAAATTTAAATGTTTTTACTTAGCATTTCTGAATAGCAAACGCAGATGGTTGATTTGAATTTAAATCATTAATTACTTGAAAGATGCCATTTAAAATGGATAATCATCCCAAACTATAATAAATCTTAGTTTATCTGTCTTGCACGATAAACAAATCAAATGTAATGTCAGTGGGCAAAACTGCATTCTCAGAAACATCTAAAAACAAATCTTTGCCTCAAATTATGCAACTTCATAAAAAAGTAGAGAAATTTGAAATCGCATTTCCAGTCGCAATATTTCAATGTCTGATAAGGCGGAGGAGGATTAAATGAAAAAGTGTAAAGTAATTCATCCTCCACTAGTAGGCAAAAAATACAAATTCCCGTCCCTGAAGAATTTTCCTTTAAATTGTGTATTGCTCTTTACTTTCCTCTCTTTCTTTAATCTTTTATTTTTACATGACAATCACGGTTTGATACGGATGTCAGCAGGGAGCCGCGGCATCAATTCATCAATCACTTCTAAGCAGTCAACCGAGAAATTATTTTAAATATTTTCTTTCTTATCTTTCTGTATAGTTCTTGCTTTATTCTTTTCCACTATACTTTATTCAAAATAATAATTTAGAAAAATTGTTTAAAAAATTACTGAAATTATTAAACATGAAATGGCTTATGAAGGTTTTTATAATAACGAATATTAAACTTTATAATTAAATTCAAATGATATATTTAAATTTATATAACTACGAAAGATTTGTTTTACTTGAAAAATATGTGAAATAATTAATAATTTGAATTAGTTTAATTAAAAAAAAGCAAATTATAATAGATGTAAAAAAAATCTTTGAAAATATTAGATACGAGAAACAGTTTATATTCACTGTTAGAATAATAGTTATCAAACAACTTTTCTAATTTTATTTAAATTATATATTTGAAAAGTATGGATTGTAATGAATTATATCTTAACTGTGAAAAAACTGAGAGCTTTAAATACTAACTAAATTGAATATATTCGATAAAATTTAAAATTGAAAGAAAATATAATTAAAAATAAAAAAAGTGCTTAATTTATTGATAAAATAAATTAAGTTCCTTATTATATATAATATATATATATATATATATATATATATATATATATATATATATATA
>JAPDSC010112073.1:201485-324373 GCA_026290005.1 Latrodectus geometricus | reverse complement strand
TATATATATATATATATATATATATATATATATATATATATATATATCAGTAGTTTCATATGGATGACTGGAACACGCATTTATTAAAATATTTATTAATATTGTTGCTGGATAACAAATTAAATTTGATTCCTTTGTCAATTCACAATTAATGTGATATTTTTTTCAGTAATTTAATTATACTAATCAATAATTTTCCAGACAATATTTGGCAGATTTTTGACAAATAGTGTATGGAAAAATGAATAATTGGCAGTAATGAGTTTAATTAATTAACTAATACTTTGCTTGAAAATCCAAAAAATTTGGGATACTTTATACACAGCGCAAAGAAAAATTAGTATTCAAATATTGCTTATGTAATCATTTTGTAATAATCTAAAAATAATTTCTTCACATACCAAAATGACTGTATAAATTAAAAACTATTAAACTTTTTTTGAAAACAAGAAGGAGAACAAAAAATAAATTTTTTTACAGTGTGATAATTAACGATTTATTCAAATTTTTTCTATAAAAAAAGTGATTTTTTTCAGATATTTTTATGGAGAAGATGAGCACTAATATTCGTATTAATAACTTTTTTTAAATAATTTATTCAAAAATCTTTGTTGACTCATATAAACGCTACAGACATACAACATAATAATTGAAAGAAGAAATGGAATCAAAGAATTTTCCATATCATTCAATTTTTAAATTGGAGTTTCTGTTTTTAAAACAATAAATTACAATATTTATATTGGTTGAACTTCAGTTGAAAAAGTTTTATTTTTTCTTTTCAAGTTTACTGTTTCTACACATTCATTTATAATAAGGAAGATTCAGAATAGAGATTGCAATATCCCATTAACTTGATATGATAAATTGACGTCTACAGACTGAAATGAAATGCATGTAGATATTGTAAACATTAATAAGCTAGAAAAGATGAAATTCCTTGAATTTTTTTCTTACCCTTTATTAAAATATTATAAATGTGATTTATGCAGCCTGACAATCACGTACTAAAGTCAGGCCATCGAGTAAGAAAGTGGTTAGCGTTTAGTGCATAAGTTCTCAGGTCGTTGTTAGGAACGCCCCCGAAACTTTCCCTGGGGTAACGTAAAAAGTAAATGATGGATGAGACCCACTATCATTTTCAGCGTTCCGATAGCAAGGCCCATGAAATATTCCCAAACTTTTTTTAACAAGGTCAGAAACATCTCGATATCTGCCCCAGCGGCTCTGCTCTGTGTATTTATCTGCACCCCCGCGAAAGTGAAGTGAAGAGAAGAGGTGGAAGAGATTAATTTCTACCTTTTCCCACCTCGCATCACGTGACGAAGTGATAACATTTTATAAAATAGAAGGTGCATGAAGTCATTTAGGCCACGATGATGACCCCGCAAAGTGATTTAAACTTCAATTAAAGAAATGCTTTTTTGACGAGGGAACGGAATTTTGCTTTCAATTCAATATGGTAATAAATAAAACCTATTCAGATTCTGAATTTTATTTTTATTTCATTTTTGAGATATTAATATATATAAAAATTATTTCATGTATAAATTAAAATTTTATTACTGTATATTTAGAATAATTCAGTATTGACAAGTGAATAATATTGAGGGAAATAAGTCTTAAAATTATGAAATTTTGAATTAATCTAGGATTTAAAATTCTAAGAATTCGAAAACAATTTATGGTATATTGAAATACATTCCATATCTGCCAAGAAAAATTAATGAAACACATCCAAAAATGTTTCAGATAATAATTATATTACTACTGAAAATTGCTAATTTTTGTGTTCCCTTCGTAACTGTACAAATGAGCCTAATTAAATTTTGGAGAAAAATATAAACAATTAAAAAATTTTATTTTTATTCTCCAATGGTTCTCAAACATGAAAAGAATTATTTTAAATAACATTATTGTTAATCAAATACTGTCATTATATTACAAAATAAACGAGGAAAATAATATAAATCGAAAAATGAACGAGAAAAATAATTAATATTATTCATTAATAGTTTGATAAACGCATAAGGCTTATCATTTATTTGCTTTATACTTTTGAGAATTAATTTAATAACTGACCGCGTGTCATCTAGAATTCTTACGCATTCATTTTTCCAAATATTGTTTCAACTGATTTACAAAAAAAAAAAAAAAAAAAAAAAAAAAAAAAAAAAAAAAAGAGAGAGAGAGAGAGAAGATTGGACCTATTAATAATGAAAAAGGAAGCAAATAAGGGAAATACATTTTCAAGAACTATAACGTACTATATTTTGCAGCCTCGGTGACCTGTTTGGAAAATGTGTCATTCTCGAAATTATAAGGTTATAAGTTTTATGCCAATACAGCCAAAGATTCATCGTGTTCGCTACTGGTGGCTGGGGTCTTGACCAGCAAAACTACTAAATCCAACAATTGCGGCAGATGATGAATAAAAACTGAACTGATTGACCAAGACAATAGATGATATACAATATCATTTTCGTGAAATTCAGAAAGTTGTCATCTATCATGAAGACAGTTACTAATTAGAAAGGTAATTTTTAATATCATAGATCAAAAGCTAATATTAGCATTTCGAGCAACTGTTATTATTTTCTTTTAGAGTATCATGTAATAATTAAATCTGAGATTCATGTTCAACGCATCGGTTATTTGTTTACACAATTCTGGGATTTTAAAAGACTGTAGATTTGAAACGTGTTAAAAGTAGTCAATTTTGATTATTCGTACACTTCTTCATTCTAATGTATTAAGTATGAATAAGTTGCATATTGCCCGAGTATGAATTTGAGCCCAAACAATAACTTAAGTGTCATATTATCTATCACCGTTGAATATTGTAGCTCTAAACGATAGGAATTCGATAATGATTTGAATATCTTTTACCTCTTAAAATCCATTATATCCAATCAAAACATTATATTTATAAATACTGTACTCTTAACATTTCAATATATGCATAATATCTGGAAAGGTTATTAACTCTCAAAGATGAAGAATATTCCAAGTTTTTGTAAGAATGAACAAAAATAAATCTGTAACTTATTTTCAAAATTTTAAATAATAATAATATTTTCATACATGTTTCTCAAATAAGCTTATTCAATAAGCTTACTCAAATAAGTTTCATCTATTTCTCAATAAGAACAGTCTAAATTCAAATGTAATATGATTTAGTTATATTATATAATATTTCAGTTACAATTAATTTTATGTAAATATTTTTGTAGGGCACACACACGCAATATTTCAATGCTCAAAATATATGTATGTTCTTTCTGATTTCATTTATCAACACTTATGCTCATGCAAAGACTTAAAAGCAACTTGAACATAAATTTGCTAACTTTTTTATTTTTTATTTTATTTTATTTATTTATTATTTTTTTTTTATAATATAAAGCAGCGTATCTCAACCCTTCAATATTTGCTGCCCAATTTTCAATTTCCTTGCGGTTCCTCTTAATACAATAAAATATATACAATAATAGTATATTTTAAGTACTTTGGTACTAAATATATACTGCGACCTTAATTTTAAACATCAGAAATTACCAAGAACTACAAGAATTTATTGATATTTGGTAACACCAATCCTCTGCATTGACAAAATAAGAGTCCTTTGGATTTTTATTGATATTGCGTTCAATATCTCAGATATTCTTGTGGTTTAACTAGAGAAGTCTGATTTGTCTTTAACATTCTGTAATGTCGACAAGATGCCGTCTCGAGCATCCGCAAATGTGAGCAAATGTTTTTTTTATAAGAATAAGGAAAATGTTAGATAACGCTAGTTTGAATTCCATCTAGTTCCATTCGAATTGATCCTTATATTGCTATCGAATCTATCGTGAATGTGTATATTATATATGTTTTCGTATTGATTGCAGCTCAACGTATTATATATTCAAGGCAGCAGAATTAGGTAGAATTATGCATAAATATTTAAGTTGGCGTAAGTGAGCATTAGATGACAGTTAAGCAACAACAAGTACACAGACGCAAGTGGTTCCAAAAATAAAATCAAGAAAATATTCTCAAGATTGCTTAAATGTTAGGTTTACCAGCACTGAAATGAATGAAGGAGAAAAGTCCTTGTTTATGACTTACTCAAAAATGTACACTGCAGACAATATAAAACCTAATAAATTTAAATGATGTTTGGGAATTAATAATTGTAAATACGTCAATAGACCAAAAGAGTTCTCAAATTAAAATTAAAGCTGGAAAAACAAAATTCATTTTTAAAAACAATTTCTGAATGAAAATGTTTAGATTGTCTAGTACAAAGTTTTATATAAAAAGCCTCACACCGTTGTTGAAGAGCTTTTTTTGTCAGCAACAATTAAGAATGTAGAAACTATATTTGGAAATAATTTTGCAAAATATTTGCAGTCTATACCTCTTTTAAATGATACTGTTGCCTTTGAATAAGCAGTATATCTGAAGATGTAGTATTAGCTGTTCTCAAGAGTGCATGTCAAATTATTTTGGGTGTAGTTTAATGAGGGGCAACAATTAATAAGATAGATGCTCATTTCATTGTTTGAGTTCAAGTTCGGGATGAAATGTCAGCAGTAGAAAAAATAACTTTTCATAAAACTTATGGAATTAAAAGCAACAGCACTCTCATTATTTGCTGTTTTAAATAATTTTATTGAACGAGGAAACAGAACGAAAAAATTGCATTGGAATATAAACCGATGATGTTCTTTCAATGTCCGGAAGATTCTAAAGCATGCAATTATTTGTAAAATAAAAATCTCCAAAGTGAGTTTTTTCCCTCCATGCTCTAACGAGAAGCTTTTGTTTCCAAAGGAAAGAGGCCTGGGCTGAATATTGGGTTAACTAAAGTTGTAACCGTAGTAAATTATATAAAATTGAGACTAGTGAAATCAAGATTCTTTTCCTGACTTTGTTAAGACAGATCCAGTACTTTCAGCATTCTTATTTTATTGTGACGCAAGATGGTTATCAAGTGGGAGATTTTTGCAACGTGTTTTGTTCAATATTTAGCAATGCTGGCAAAAAATTTTAAACTATTTACTTGTTGTCGACAAATTAATAGCAAGTTGCGAGTAAGTTACTGATGCGTTTTATTATACTTCAGAAAGGCCTTTAATTGCGGTGGAAGAAATCTTCATAGTCTTTACAATAAGTAGCAATTCCAAAAGATTAGTAAAACTATCATTTGCTTGTAAATAGTATTCATTGACAATACATAAGATTATGAAGTTGAATAATAAAAATAATTAGTATTTATACATCAGTAATTTGCATGAAGCAAGTTAGTAAAATGATTCACATGTAAAAAAACTGAATTTATTTTTTAATTTTTCACTGTATTTATTTTTTATTTTGCTTAATTTAATACAAATATTTAAAATCGAATGATTTCTTTTTTTAATAAAATATACATTAGATGTGAAACAAGCTCTGAAATTTTCCCCCTATATATTTACCAGATATTTCAATAGGAAATCACTTATTAATTATGATCGGTATTTTTAAGAATTTGATTGTCAAGTAGAATAATTGAAACTGTAGAAACAGAAGTATTATTACAACGAGAAAAATAGATGTATTTGGTTTTCTGAATAATTCTTTTTATATATGTATATATTTATGTATATATGTATGTGCATATATTAGTTTGGGGAAAAAGAAATCCATCATTTTTACGTGAACTTTATGTAACTTCTTTTGGATTCACTTTGTAAAAAGGTTTAAAACAGCTTTCATGTAGATTTTTAGGTCTTGCGCGTTACTACTGCTAACATGCGGTTAATTTCGATCATTTTTGATATTTTATAGACATTTTCGACGATGCTGTATCCACATGCGAGGTGCATCTCTAACATCAAAAATACCCGAACGGAATCGACGAAACAAAAATTGTACGTAACTGGTTGTTACAGTCTTATATAGGACGATGAACACCTTTCACAATTTTAGCCACCCGGCTATCTTTTTCGCCGTTACAAGAGAAAAACGAAGATGTATCGAATTTTCTGTTTGTTGTCTTCCATTTTTAAAACCTTGTACTCGTAACTGAATTAATCAAACAAAAAACCGCAAGAGGATATTTTAGTGTCAAATGTCACCTTTCCAACGAGCATAAATCTGAAATTGTTTGATGGATACCTCACGAGATATCGATCACTACAGACGTCTACCGAAAAAATAATGGATTACTTTTTCCCCAAACTAATATAATATATATAGAACAGTTGACTAAATAAGAATGCACAATTGTTCTTTTTACAACTCGAAAATTCCATTTCGAGCTGTGATGCCCAGATTCCACTTTAAATCATGAGTTGCAGGTAAATAAATCAACATTGGTTGGTTGATTTGTGTGATTATTGAGACTTTCAGTTACAAAAAAGACTTTATTATTATTAATCATGAATGGTGATTAATTCAAAAATGTTATTATGGTGATGCCAAATCCTATTCTAATCAAATAACTTTTTTTAACATATTAAGAAATTGTATTCGTAATATCTTTCTAGCCATAATATTAATTACACTTATCAAAATTAAATGCCTCACAAGGATTTAATATCATTAAAATTTTTGCTTGAAGAATTCTTTAATTTTACGAGTATATAGTTTTAATGTTTTATCTTTTTTTTAAGTAAAAAGTTTTAATCAAATTAATATTTAGATCCAATTTTAATTCGACTAAACTTGTAACTTATTAAATTTGCTTATAAAGCATTTTATGAATTTAGATAATGATAATGCACTATTACCAAAATAACTATGTACTTTTAGTTCAGTATAGATGCTTTTTAAAATGAAAAAATATTAAGTTCACACCACAGAGCTAGGAGCTCTGTAGTTCACATAACATGGAAATTGTGAGGAATAAATAAAAGCGATCTTTTAGTTAAGTTCTGATTCAAACTCACGTCAATTAACCAAGGCATAAAACTATGAAGTAATTTTATCGGTTGACTTAAAATCCACATAAACAATTTAATTTTTTAGCAATGGAATTAATGTTTTGATGTTTGAAAGTTCCCTTTTTCTAGTTTTGATGGTCCCCTTTTTAAATTCATCATCTAATAAAATAATGCAATATTTTTTAAGGCTGACAGAAGCATGAGCTTCTAACGACATTTGACCGGAAAAATTAATAAATAAATAAAATGGTAAACAATTTATCTAATCTATGTTTCTATTGGAATTATATTATACATGTGTTATTTTGGCCTGTCATACATTTTCACAGTAACATTTAGATGAAATAAATAAATTAATTTTATAAAAACTTCGTATTGGCAGTTTGCTATTGAAAGAGGTAAAAATTAGAATCGCTCAATAGTTTCTGATGGAGATTTGACAGTAGAATTTTTTAAGAATCTCGATAAGCATTCTGTATTAGAAAACGGAAATACCTTTTTATTGTATTTTTATGATTTCAATTCGTTGTATCAAGACACTATTTGTTTTAACATGGAAATATTTTATTAATAGTTAATTTGATTTGCCTTTCTATGACGAACTAAATTTTTTCTCATTTCGGAGTTAATTCCTCTTGAAATACAGCTTAAGTAAATTTTGAATTGTAATAGATATTTACAGATGGGAGTTAAACCTAACATCTGTTGCTGTTAAAGTCAGATTCCTTGAGATGAATAAAATTTTTTGTGGAAATTATTATTTAATTTTTAAATGTAGCATTCATATGAACTTTAATAATTTACTCCGTTTTACATTTGTCAATTTAAAATAATTCCAAAATGCCATTTAAAATAAATCCAAATATTTAAAATAATCCCAAACACATTAAATGTCTGCTTTATATTCTATTGTAAAATGCCTTAAGTTTGTTATTGATTAATATTTGCCTTTTCTCTAATTTTCTGGGTATTGAAAATTCTTAATCAAATTTGTATTTATTGGGATAGAATTTTAAAAAATTAAAATTTTGCTTTTGTACATATATCATTATTTACAAATTTACTATTAATTGAATGTAATAGAAACAATTTTTTAATCAACTTAAAATATTCATTCAATGATTATAAAATATCTTGAATATTACTATTCCTTACTCTTCCGTTATTGTCAGTGGGCTTTCAGCATTTTTCTGGACATATTTCCATATTCTAGTCTCACTACAATCTCCATATCTTTTTATGATTTATTTTTCTAATGTTTAATCTTATTATTCTCCACATTATTTATTTTTGACAGTATTTATTCTCATGCTCTCTAGATTTTTTTTTTTTTAATTTTAACATTTTTTTATTAATTGATTATGCAACAATCATTGCAGTTTACTCTTTTTTATTATGATTATAACATCAGTTTTACTGTATTCTCTTATTTTCTTACTTCACCTTATTAACTAAATCAAACAATTTTATTAAATATTTTTTCCATTTTTGAATTTGTCTTTATTTTGTCTCAGTTTTAACTTTCCAACTCTTTCTCACAGTTTATGCTCGTATAATTTGAATTTTGCATTTTGATTATCTTAACTAGCTTCTTTGTAATTTTTAATGAAATATTCATACCAGTTATTACTGAATTTAAAAATAATAATTTCTTTGAAAGTTTATTGATCAGTTTTCATATATTTTTTTCTTTTTTTTTTTTTCCTCCACATTTTTCAACATTTTACTACCAATATAAAAATTAAATATCCAAAATGCAAATTTAATGTTAATTGCATGAAAGTTATGAAATCATCTTAAAAACATTTACAAAATAGTGAATACAAAGTAATTTAAAAAATCTATTATGCTGGAATTTATATTGTTTTTCATTATTATTCCAAATTTTCCTAAACGAATTGTTTACTGGAGAGCATCCAAAAACACTAAATTTTAATATTTTAAGGGTGCCTTAAATAAGTAAAATAATTTTAAAAACAGATTTATTTTTATTTTATTTTATTTTTTTATTATTATTATTTTGAAAATTTATAACTTATTTCTATTTGAAATTTCAAAAAACTTCAGAATTAGTTTTTGTGAATTTAAATGATCTGTGTACTTATTTTTTGGAGCTTTCCTAATTTCTTGTATCTAAATTTATATAAGACGAATTTAATGGAATTTTCTTTTTATGATTCTCCTTGATACTGTTGTATAGAATTTTGTAAATATCTCTTTTGGAGTAACTTTGTAAAAGAAGAAAATAATTTGCTCATTTTTGAACTTCCTTAAGTTTCAAGAAAAATATAAATCAAAAGTTTATTATTTTAGAAATTTATTAAATTTTCCTTCCAAAATATTGCCATATTTTTGTTACTCAATTGCGCTGAAAAAATGTTAAACCCTCACATAACTCAATTTTATATTTTTAGTACTTAAAATTTGAACATAAAACTTATGAAATCATTTACTATTTCAGAATTGAAAGAATATTCATATACTAGCACAAGAGTCATGTCACTAAATTTGCAGTTCTTTTAAGTTGTTAGGGATAATATTTTTCTTATATTTACTCTGTTCTATTACCCAACAGTTTCTAATTGAGTGGTCCTGTATATTCTTCTTAATAAGTCAGTGAATAGATATAAAAATTTAGATTGAGTAGATAAATATAATAATAAGAATATTAATCAATAAATGCTATTTTAATTTTGGTTTTTTATATCTATTATTGTTTTTCAACTATTGAAAGTTGTATGCCCAATGGGATTTTTTTTTTAATTTAAATGATTTTTATTTATTTACAATTATGATTTTTTAAAAATATTTTATAATTTAATTTTACTATTAAATTTAATTCTCTATAAAATCTTATCTTGATACTTTTATAATCTTTTTATTATTAATAAAATTAATTGTAATAGTTATTTTATATTAGAAATTAAATGCATCTAATTATTTTGTATATAAATTTTGATTTTTTTTTTTTTTTTCTTTTCTACTAATTTAGCTACCTTAGTTTGAAATGTGCATTTTAAACGCATATATATTTTGTATTGCTTAACTTCAAAGTGCTGCAGAAATGATAAGTGCCTTCATTCCAAGTTTTCGACAAATTCAGGGGAATCATGGTAAACACTATACTGTAAGTTAGTTTTATTACTTTATATCAATTTAAACATTAACCTATAATTTATATTATTTTTGTGAAAAAAAAATAAGCTTCATAATTATTTACAAATGGTGTTTTTTAATTTTTATGGCATTTTATTTTCTCAATGACATGCTTTGTAAGTAAAAAAATTTTCAAAAAGCAAATTGTAAAAAAATAAAAAATTACATTAAAAGCAAGATATTGCTATTTTTTCTCATTAAGTGAATTTAATAATTACTTTAATGAAGCTAATTTTATTTATATATAAATTAATATGAAGTTACAAAATTTATTTATTGAACATGAAGTACAGCAATAGTATTTCAAACAATTTAATATTAAACAAAGAACAAATAATATTTTTATAATTAGTATTAGTTGAATCAGTATTAGTTGAATGAAAATAATTATTATTAGTTGAATCACTTTTCGAATGTACATACATATACATCTGGAAAATACTTTTAGAATTTTTGGGCTTCTATTTCAAATTGTCTCTTAAATCTTGTATCACAGTATTTTCTAACTTTTAAATTTTTGTGTTGCATTTATTCAAAAAGTTCCCCTTAAAATTTTACATATGCATTTTTTTTTTCAATAAAATAAATGTGAAACAATTTACTTGCTTAATTACTAGGAGTTATAAATTGTAATAAATTATGATATCAATAAAAATTCTTGCTGTGGAAATAATAAATGAAATTTGCATTAGACATTACATCAGATAAATGTTAAATTAACTTTCCTCTTATTTCATTATTAATGAGAAATTCTTGATATATATTTACTTCCAATTCATAATTTTATTTATCACAGACTTTTTTTCTATATACATAATAAAATTAGAGCTGCAATAATTCTACTGAAAATTTCAAAGCTATTAAGAATAAATTTAGGTAGTTTTAGGACAAGTAGTTTTACTCAATACTTTGGCATGCAAAAATTTAGAATGCATAATTTTATTTTGTTTAATATAAAGCAAAAATTTCTACATTGATTCTTGTAAAACCATACTGTCATTACAATGTGATGATATTGTTGTAATTAGCAAAATACTATGTAAAGAATCCAAAAGGTATGAAAAAAAGGTTAAAGGAAAAGGTGAATTTTAGCTTGAAGCAAAGTACATAAACAATTATATGTCAGGAACTTGACAAGAAAATATCATTATTTGTTTTTAGCTGTTATCATTGATGATGTTATTCTTTATTTTAATTTAGATATATAATAAAATTAACACTTAATATGAGTTTTGCTAAAAATTGTATTGCATATTTGTGAAATATTAGTAAAATATTTTTAATTGTTTAGTTGTTAAATAAAAAATTAGTTGTTAAATTGTGAACTATTCCATTATTTTCAGTGAATACTATATTATACTTGTTGCATTGTAATTGATTCACTGCTTAGGGATTGCTCCAATTGAAGCAAATAATATGTTAATCGAATAATTTTCCTATCGAAAAAAGAGATAATCCTAACTGTTTTAATTCAAACCATATTTAATTGTCATATTGTGTAACAATTGTTAAAATTAATTTTCTAGAAAATGCAAGAAATAATGGTTTATGTTATATATGTTTAAAAAGTTAATTTAATTATTTGTAAAAACTGCTGTAATTTTTTTAAAAAATAAAATGTTTTAACTCTATCAGAAATATATATTACAGAATAGCATATCAATAATATATTTTACACGTCAAAGATTTCAATAAAAGATTCAGTTTGTATATGTATAACCTAATAAATATATTATAATCAAACTTATATGCGTTAAAGAGTTTAATCTATTATTGGCTTTTGATCACTTTATTGTAATCATATTGACAGGTGTTTCAAATTGAAGTATATACTTCAGGAAAGTGCCATAAAATTGAAAGAAGATATCGTGCCTTTCATTCATTACATAAACAGGTTTGTAAATTAAACATTTTTGTAATATTGTGTTAATTTTAAGCATATTTGAAAACTTTAATGGCTTATTAATTAAATTTATTTTTTTTCTTCCAAATATATGCATATCATTACTTTAGGAAATATTACTATATAATAAAGGATTGAAATGATTGATGCTTAAATCATTCAAAATCTGAAAAAATATGATGCATAAATTGAAAAAATAGATATACAAATTTAAAAAGAGCATTTTTACCAATATTATCATTTTTCTAGAATATTATAATAGATTATCTTGAAAGTGGAAAAATATTTGAAAATTAACAAAGATATATTGTAAAACTGAGAGTATGTATATGTGAAAAGGAACAACTGCAAAGAAATTTTATTTAGGCGTTTGCTAGAAATTCATTAGTGGATTTATTGATAGTAGCCATACTCATATATCAAAAAAAGTGAGGACTTCTTAACTTCCATTTCAAAATATGTGCTTGTACTAGTACAATAAAATATAAAATCAAATTAAATAGAAATTCATTATTGAAAGAAGAGACTTTGGTAACAGCAGTTCTGGATAGAAATTTTTATATTTTTTAAATCAAATAATTTTTTTAATTTAATCATTTTAAATTTTTTAATTAATTAAATAATTATTGTAAATAAAATTATTTAAATTATCAATAATGATTAAATTTTATTGAAAAAATTTTGAATTAATGAGACCAAAACACAAAAATAAAAATTAATTAAGGAAAGTATATTACAAAATCAGTCTTGAAATTACTCATAAAAATAAAATGAAAATATTCTTTATTTAAATAAAGAATATTATTTTTATTTATTTTTTTTAAATCAAGAATAACCTTGATATAAATCATTAACCCATGATTTATATCAAGGTGATGAATTAAGCAATCCTGGAGGGCAGTTAATAATATTTTGTTTGATTAATATTATAGTATGCTTAAAAAAATTATTCTAATTTTTTAGTATATTCTTGGTTTTATTTTTCTATATAACTGCTACCAATATAATTGGTATTTAATTTCCAAAATGCATAATGAACAGACTTTTTTTTCAAAATAATAAATATTTTCAAAAACTAACTATTAAATGAACCTTTAAAAATACACAAAAATAGTATCAGTTATATTTTTGTCACTGATAAGACTCTATGACTTGACTAAATTACCAAGAAACTGAAAGTACTGTGATTAGAAAATAATTTAAACTTATACAAATTCATTGATATAAAAATGCTTTATGATAGGACTATAATTCGACCGTCACAAGAAGGCGGGTGAGATCTGTCTCCGGTGGAAGGGTTCATTCTTTTAGAGGTTTGGACAGTAAAATGATTACGCAGTTTAGGGTTAAAACAAATTTTTCGCCCGTTCTTCTCTTTGGCGAAGAACACGATTTTCCCCTCTTCATTCTTTGCTTTCTACTTAGCCTAGAAGGTTGTATTCTCCGCGCTCTCTTGCTTTTTAGTTTTTTGTTTGTATTAAAACTGTTCTTTTCAGAACAACACATAATGTCTCTAAAAGGGAAAACATTGCGTTCTAAAGAACGTAACATTGTTAATAACGTGCGTATATTTTTTGAAAATGAAGCGAAATGTAATTCGCTTTCGATACCAATTCAGAAAGCACAGGAACGTACTGCGGCTGCTACTGGCGTTTCTCTTAGAACTGTCCAAAGAATCAAAAAGGAATCTAGCACTGATAGCAGGCTTTCAACTCCTGGGAAACAGCGTAATCGACCTGCAGAACGCAATGTAGTTTTGGACAATTTTGATTTGTGTGTCATTCGAAATACAATAAATGAATTTTATGCGTCTAATAAAATTCCATCCATTTCATTATTATTGCCAGTGTTGAAAGAAAAGATTAATTTTTCTTGGAAAAGGGAATCTCTTAGGAAAGTCCTGCATCAAATTGGATTTCGTTGGAAACGATGCCAAAATAAAAGGAAACTACTGATTGAACGGCCAGACATAATTTCGTGGAGATGCCGGTACTTGAGAGAAATAAAAAAATATCGAGAAAGCCAAAAAAACATTATTTATGTGGATGAAACTTGGATTGACAGCAACCTTTCCTTCTCAAAATGCTGGCAAGATGAAAAACTTGGTGCTTTCGTAAAAGATGGTGCTGGTAATAGGTTAATTGTTGTGCATGCTGGATCAAAAGATGGATTTGTGCCAAATGCAGAATTAGTATTTAAAGCAGGCTGTGCAACAGGTGATTACCATGGGCAAATGAATTACGAAAATTTTGAAAAGTGGATAAGAGAAAAATTGCTGCCTAACATCCCTTGTAATTCCATTGTAATAATGGATAATGCATCGTACCATACGAGGATTTTGGATCCAGTACCGACGAAATATTCGACGAAAGCTAAAATGTGTAAATACTTAGATGACCAAAACATACAGTATGACAGCACTTTGAGAAAGCCTGAACTGTTTCAATTAATTAAAATGAATGCTCCACCTACAAAAAAATATCACATTGACGAACTTTTAAAAGCAGAAGGTCATTCTGTTCTAAGATTGCCTCCTTACCATTGTGACTTAAATCCTATTGAATTAGCTTGGGCAGCAGTAAAGTGTCATGTTCGCGAAAGAAACGTCGAAGCTGATCTCAGTTTGAAATCAATGAAGGAATTGACGTCAAATGCAATTAAAAGAGTCTCGAAAGAAACCTGGCAAAAATTCTGAAGTCATGTAGAAAAAATCGAAGCAGAATATTGGAAAATCGATGGACTTGTGGAGACTACAATTGAAACATTAAATTTTGATATAGGATCTGAATCAGAAACTGCTACTGCTTCTGAAAGTGGTACAATTGATTGGGATTCGGACACTTCTATGGATACTTATTAATAAAATAATAAGTATCCATAAGAAGTATAAGAAATGAAATTTTAAAATAATAAATACAGATCAGTTTTGGAAGTTCTCAAAATTATGTAGATTTTTTATAAGGTGGTTGACTCAGCCAAACAGCATTCTGCGAAATGAGGAGTTTGGTTCTGAAATTAGTGGGTTCAAATCTGCATGAACCAAACGGAGTGACTGTGTAAGGTTTTCCTTGCACGTTAACGAGAATTCGGGTAACTTTCCATTAGAAAGACATTTCCTCTTCTTCGGTAACTCCAAAAACTATATTTTCCCTTATATTAACATATATTATTTATGCGAAATCTGTATTTATGTGCGAAATCTGTATATATGTATTATTAACATATGTTATTTATGCGAATTTTATTTTTAAAAATTTTGATAAATAAATTAAAAATTTTGAAAAAAAATTTTCATGTTATCCTTTTTTTTTTATTTGATATTATACATAAAAAATGTTTTGATAAAATAGGTTTTATAATCAAAATTCTTAAAAACTATTTAACTGATAGATTTTACTGAGCAATATATAAATATTTTATATTCCCTCAAATTATTTTAAATGATTCCATAGGTGCACAATTTATTTCCTACTATAAACATATATGAATTAAAATAAATTCCACAACATTTTAAAATATTAGTATGTTGTAATATGATGAAATATGTACCTTGAATAAAAAAAAAAGGCTGTAAAAAGTTAATTTATTACTTACGGAGTTTCTTTTTTGCCTAAAAGGGACGTTCCTTACATGAAAACTGTCTTCATCTAAATTAACAACAAGCATATTCTAGAAAATCTCACCCTTCCCTATTTTCTCAAAAATTATTACGATAACACAACGAAAATAAAAAAACTTTTGGGCACATAAATTATTTATCGTTCGGTGTCTACAAACAGTTTTTGTTCCTGTTCTTGTGAACGAAATAAATTCTAAAATCTATCTAATAATGAAATTTTCATTATTACAAAATAAATATGACAAAATATATAACATGACAAAATAAAAATATTTTCATTCTAAATGTTTTGTCTAACATAACTTAACCTATGTATTTATATATTTCTATTCTGGTATTTGAATTCTTCGAAAAAGCATAACACACACATATTTTATTTTCATTCTACATCAAAAGGTGCAAATTAGCCAAATATGGTAACCTAGATTGAGGCACTTTCTCCTCGTTTCCTCCTCCGTTCCCTAAATTGTTGAAATAGACTTCTCTGATAACACGTGACTCTTACGTCACACCCGCCATCTCCTGGCGGTCGCACTATAATAAAGACCAATTACTTTAACCCTTCTTTGCATGATTTTTTCTTTATTGGTGAAATAAATCAAGTTGATATAATTCATGTTCAAAATTAAAGGGAAAATGGTTAAAAAAAATCTAAGTATATATTTATAGTATAAATTTAGCAAAAAACAATATGCTAAAAATTTCCATCATCATCCAAAGTTAGATCATTAGCTTAGTACTAAATAGAAATAAAAGAGGAAAACAACAGAAACACGTGTTACAAACCTTTCTTCCACTCATTTTCAATTTTTTAACAATAGAAACTCTAATATGATAAAACAAAATTATAAACGAAATCATATGTTTATTGCAACTACAACAAACAGCGGAATGAGACAACTTTAAGCTCGTTTCACTGATAATGACACTTGTTTATTTTTGACAGTTATGTTTCTTTTTATGCAATGGACATTAAAAAGGTATCCAAACATGATCAACTTAAAGTGAACTTGTTCTTTTATATAATTTTTGGGCATTATAGGTTATGATGGAAATTTCCACCATTATGCAAAGAAGGGTTAATTTAAGGTATCACAATAATGAGAATTTATCAAGGTATTTTTTTTCTTTTGTGTCCTTTGATAAATATTCAAACCATTTTTATATTTTGTGCCATGGTAATATTTTTTATTGATACCAAAAAAATTAAAGTAATTTTATTTATATATTTGGGCCAAACACTAGATGCCAATATGGCGATAAATATGTCAAATCTGATTTATTGTGTCAGAATGTTTTCTTACATGTGTATAGTGAAACTTGCATTTTATGATGTAATGTGATTGTGTACATGTACAAAATTTGTTCGATTGTATTAGTAACCCTTGAAACATTTTATAAGTTTTGTTTTCATTTGACTGCAATTTATACTTGTGAATCAGTTAATTCAATTTGAAAGTATCAATAAATTTGTTTATATTTTTGAATTTACTTTAAAAGTTTAATTTAAGTTTAAAGTGGATTTTTTATTTTTAAGTTTATTAAGTGAAATTTATTTTGAAAGATTAAGTTTAAATTTCTTTTCAAATTTGAGTTTTAATGGTTGTGTGTAGCTAGTGAATGGAATTCATGTATGGTGATAGGTTGAATTTGCATATTTTTAAATTCTTTAAGTGATGATTAAAATACTTTTACTTTATTTGTAATTTAATTAAAATTACTATTATAATAATTTATGTAGTTTATGTAATTTAGGTTTATCAGGAATTACAATGCTTAAACTCAAGTTTTTCCATAAAAATATTTTTTATTTACATAATTGATTTAGTTTTATTGCCCAGTTCTCTCCAGTATTAATCTGTGTTTACATTGATGTTTTTTTAAGGTGGGTGATACTGCTTGATTAATTAAAATCTGAGTATTCATAAAAATGTATATTGTGTGCATTATAAATTTATATTTATTGCCCGATGATATTTATTGTTGATTACATAACACTGATGTTTTTTAAGTTGAATACCACTACCCAGTTAATTTAAAATCTGAGTTTTTCATAAAAATATATGTTATTTACATTACTGATTCAATTTTATTGCCTGTTATCTCCCCCTGTAATCTTCATGATATTTAGTTCATATTTGTTTTCAAATATTTAATTTTTGTGAAATTAGTTTTTAGTTATTAGTATTTTAATAATTCTGTAGTAAATAATTATAATAAAACATTAAAAATTTTGATATTTGAAACTTAAAATAGTGGATTGCAATGTTCAAAGTTAAGGTTTGAGTGGGATCGTGATTTTGAAAACCGGATATTGGATGAAGTGATGTAATTTAGATTGATGAATTAATAAATATTGTACTCAACATATAGGAATTATTTTATATTTTTGTAACTGAACAATATTCATAATTTTAAACTTTGTTAAATTGAATTATAAAAAAATAAAAAGATTACACTGCTAAGTATTATCAACTGCCTTTTTACGACTGAGAAGTAACTATTTCATTAAAAGTGAATTTGAAGTTTTTTTTGCATGATTCTCTTGATAACAAATATCAGCAATTTCAAACTGTAAAACAAAACAAAGAAAAGTAATAGAAATATTTATATCTTTGTACGTATCTGACTAGAATTTACAAATATTCTAAATCAAATTAAGGAAATAAAGGTAACCTGGTGGGATTGTAGAGCTTTGCACTCCCAAGGAGCATGTCTGATGATCAATCTTCAGGGTGGTCATGGTCTTTCATCCCTTCAGAGGGTCAATAAAACTTGAAACAAGCATACTTGAGAACTAAACACTGCGGATTTTGCATTAAATTGACTACCTAACCAAAACATATGCTTCCTTTAATTAAGAAAACCAATATGGGCACTAATTGCTTTTTTCTTCCATGAGCTGTTGCATCACTTTTATATTTTTGAGGAATTAATAGGATTTAGACTTTTATCTTTTGCAAGTACAAAAACTAATGACTATTCTAGAATGATTTAGAATAAATAAATTAATCATTATATGTCATGGAAAATAAGTTTTATTTATTGATAATTAATTTTTTCAATTAATGAGAAATATCTTCATAACTTAAGTGAAAAATATGGTTTGTATTTGTAATACATTTACTTCTATCCAAAATGATTTTTAAACTTATTATCTTTTATACCATCACATTTTTATCTAAATTGTGCATGTTAAGCTATTAGTGAATCTTCTATATTCTGTAGTTTCAACTTTATCAATTTGTAGGTTTAAATTTCACTTTTGGCTTATATGTTTATAATATTTTGAAGTTCACTTTAAACTAGTCCAACTAGCCCACTTATTAAAAAAAAAAGATTGTAAGCTACAAACCAAACCATAGTTTTAAATAGTATGTTACATAAATATATATTGCAAAATTTTTGGATTAATTAGTTAAAAGAATATCTATTTCACTATTTTCCTATGACTTAGAGAAGGATCCATTTCTTTATAGATATGCTGTCTATATTTCAATAATATTGAATTATCACATGATGCCTATAAACAGACAGGCAAAAATTATTGTGTGCATATTTAACTGGATATTAAAATATTATATCATAATGTCTATAATATTATTTGTGTTCAGAATGAATGAGGGTTATTATTCTCCCTAGTTCACTTAGAATAATTTGCATAAAATTATTATTAACTGACATATTTTATTTATTATTGACATTAAATTTTATAACTTGGGTACTGTAAAATGATGTTAGCAAACAAAAAAATATGAAGGGAAGACTTTTTCTGATGAAATTCATAAAAGAAGAAATATATAAACTTTATTATATGAACAACTATATAAGAAATACATATGTTTCATGTATTAATAACAATTAAAATTTTATTAATGATTAAAATGTAAAATATTTTTTTCTGTAGTTGAAACACATCATTATTGCCCCAGAATTTCCTCCTAAAAAAGTTCGTAATTTGAATCCTAAAATACTTGAGCAAAGGCGAAAAGGCCTAGAAAGTTATATTCAAGTAAGAATTTTTATTCATATAAATAAAATAATTTGCCTGTATTAAAAATCGATGTATTTAACATCATTTGTGTGTGTGGAATCATGTTTAATTTCTATAATAAAATTTAAAAATGTTTGCAAAATATATATTTAACAATATTCAATTATCATATTTTGCTTATTTAAGTTGAAAATGATTCTTTGTATCTAAAAATGTATCCCAATAATTTATAAAATTCCTTAAAATACAAACAATTTTTATCTCTAAAATTATTCACTTTATATTTTTAAATAACTTGTATTGCAATTATGAATGGGTTTAAGTTATTTTATATTCATACTGTCTTGTAATTACAATGTATATAAATAATCTATAAAATTGTTAATACTTATGAAATATATAGGGTTATTATTTATACTTTCAGAAATATGAAATAGCAATCCACATATTTTCAAATTACTGTTTTTTTAACATAGCTTTAAAAAATATTTTTTATTAACAATTTTACAGAAATAACTTTATGCTACACTTTTAGGAACTACTGAAACGTAAACCAGTGCCTAAGCAATTGTTATCTTTTCTATCCCTTCCCGGTATATCTCCAGCATCTAGTATGAAGTAAGATTAATGAAGTTGGTTTCTTCTAAATTTTTTTATCAAGACATTTTACTTAAAAATGGAGAGTAATAAATTTTTATAGTTTGATGAGGAATTTTTATGTTTACATATACATACATAATTATACAGTATTGAGTTATGAATAAATATTGAAATCAGCTTTTCAATTTAATGATGGTAGGAAACATTTTGTAATAAACTCTTTTGAAGAAGAAAATATTTTCCCCCATATTTGTAGACTAGTAATACATTTAATAATTTGTCCTTATATTATTTGAATAAAATAACAAAGAATCTATATAAAAGTAAGAAATTTTGAAGCACACATAAAAATCATAAGGCAAAAGTTTTACTTAGTTTTTACTGTTCATAAAAAAGTGTATTTGATGACTGTTTTTAATTAATTATGAAGTTATTATTTTTAAATGTGTGAAAATTTATATCTGCAAAATATTTCTTATTATATACATAAATAAGTATTTTTTAATGAAATAATTTTTTACTTTCTTTCAAATAATGTATTATATTTCAGTGAAAGTTGAATATGTGTTTTAATCTAGCTATCTTATAGTTGCAATACTTATATAGTGTTTTTAAAATATCAGTATTATAAACATTACTGATATTATTAGCATCATAAAAATTTTACTGAATCAATTTATAGTTTGATTTTAATCAATATGTGAGGTTTATTTGCTATAAATTAAACTTTTTTACTCTCTCTGCTGACATTAGCTATAATATGAAATTCAGATAATAATTGAAAAGTTTCACAGTTGAACAACAGGAAATCAGATTTGTTTCTGTTTGCACTTATTTTTGATTAAAAACATTGGATTCGCTCACTTTTTTTTTATCGTGTGTCAAATTCTATTCATCTTCTCTGAGTTTTTGCTAGAAGTAACTGCAACAAAATGTGTTTAAATACCTTATAAATGCTTTTAATTTTTGAGCAATCCACTCTAGATCAATCTTCAAATATGAGTAAATAATGTGTAAAATCAATTTAAAGATCTCTAAGTTTTGAAAATAAAATTCCAAGTCCATAAAACTTAAATAATTAATTAAATAAATAAAAATTTCACTAAAGTGTTAATTTTAATATGAGCTGATTAATTTATTAATAAATCATTTACAATATTATTAGACAAAAGTTTTATTAAAATAAGGAAAATAAAGAAATAATTTCAGTTTATAAAGAATTTTCTTACAAATCAATATTTTATTAAAAACATTTTCCTTCAAAATTCTCCATTTTATCCAAACATAGTTTAATTTATTTTTCTCTTTTTTGTAAATATTTTAATACAATAAATAATGCTTATAATTTGTTATATGTATAAGCCACTTAATCTTAGAGTTTCCTACAAAAGCTGATTGTAAAAGTTGAAACTTTGTAGGATGATAGGTTATGAAATGCAGATATTTTATCAATTAACACATAAGAAGACTAATTTTTGATTAAAAAATAGGTAAATAAAAATCACGTGAAGATTTTTAAAGTTCAAATAAAGCAATTTCTTTGCCAGTTGTATACAGTAATTTTTAGTATTTTGTTGATATAAGTAAAACGAGTAATTCTAAGTAATAGAGTATATATTTTGCTACAGAATCGGATTCCAATATGTATATCTGAAAACATAATTTATACTCATGTTGTAATTTTTAACACATCTACTAAATTAGGCTAATATTTGAAAATACTAACTTAAATGAACGAAATCAAAATATTTTGAATATATTATGCAATGAATTTAAATTATTGAAACAATCATAACTTGCATATTTTTTTATATCTTCATGAAAAAATATTTTAGAAGTGGTTTGGTGTATTTATTCAAGTACTTATTTAAAGCTTACTTATTACATTATTTATTATTGGGACAAGATTTATGAAACTGGTGTTAGTTGCTTGGAATTTCTTCATTTTTTTATTTATTTAATATAATTCAGTAATTTTAACTCTATATTAAAATGACATATCAACATTTTCTAACTCGATATGTTTATCAATTTGTCAAAGGAGTAATTTTTTTCATATGTTAAAAAAAATTAAAACTAAATGATTATCTTTATCAATGTTATTTTTATAAAGTCTTTTTTTCTGATTATTCAATCTCATTTTAAAATATCTCAATTTCTATAATTGTATTATATATTATCTTTTTTAATGATTAAATATTTGCTTCTCATTTGGCATTCCAATTCATACAAATTGTGAAAGGACAAATATTAAATATGCATGTATGTTAATTTATATATATTTATAATTTATACAGTATACTTTATAATGTATTATATTATGTATTATTTTTATTGTTTTAAAATTTTTGTACTATAATATTTTTATTCTTGTATATTGAATTTTAACTTTTAATTATTTGGTATCAGTTCCTTTCATGCTGAAGAAAATAAGGAGATAATTCATCAACCAGTTGTGATGTACAGTCCAAATCTGTATATTGAAGAAGACAGAACAAGTAAGTTTATTGTACAAAAATAGAACAATATTCCAAGCAGTGAATTGTTGTTATATTTATAAAATATTCCTTAAAATACATAAGCCTAAATTTTAGCTCCAGTTTATTGTTATTGAAAAAAGTGCACAAAAAAACTTACAGAATTTATCTTCAATGCTTATCATATACATTAAATATATGTAAGCACTGTTTAAATTTAACAGCCACAAGTTTATACACATTTTAAAATTTAATTACTAATTTTTATTACTGAAAAAAAAGTTCTATGAATTAGTAATGTTAGTAGATACCAAGAATAATTAAAGACTTTAAACAGAATCAAAATAATTTATCATTTGTCATGTATTCAAAAATATACTTTTATTTCTTAGGTAGTTTACCTAATACTGTGAGCAAAGGTCTCTTCATGGCTTTCTATTCATCTGATGAAGATTGTGATTAAAGTCAAAATTTTATGTTAAAAATGCTTAAGTTAGAAGTAATTTTAAGCTTTATTTTGTTAAATACTTATTTAATTTTTTTATTGTTGATTATTTGAAATCATGAATGGGATTAAATATAATCAATTTTTTTAATGAATTTAAAGTGTGTGCTCAACATTATTTACATGTATTGTTTAGAAAAGTTCTTGAACTTTTTATATGGATAATGTTTTGTTCTGTATGTTTTTTTAAGTGTCTATTAGATAGTTTCTTTATTATTGAAAATATGATGTTGTATATTTATTTTTAATCATGCAGCTAGTTAAAATACTTATTCTGTTGATTAGAGTATTATATTTTTATTTGTTTAAACATTGACTTTGTTTTATAAAGTGAGATTGTAGTATAAATGTTTAGTTTTATTGCTGTATAAATGTTTAGTTTTCTATGTTATAATGAAATATTTTGTAATTAAACTGTCAGATTTTAAAATATTTTATTACACAACTGTATTATGTAACTTCATAAAACCTATTTAACATAACTTCATTACCATTTTTTTTTTTTTTTTTTTTTTTTTTTTTTTTTTTTTATGTTTACTATAGCCAGCCTCCTTGAAAAAGATACAAGGATAAATAAAACTATCTAAAAAAGTGAATTCAATAGTTAGATATTTTCAGAAAACCAATTTTAATGATATAAATGATTTTAATATTTTGTGTTTCAGATGTATTCAGAAACTTTTGTAGCTGTTTTTATTTTTATAGAAACTTTTATCATTAAAAATTACATTACTTATTTTCCTTCTCAAAAACACTTATAATTAATTAATGTTTCTTTGATTAATTTCTGAGTTTTACATTAGTATAATTAGTCCTTATATGTTAAGAAAGATCATTGAATGATTTTAAAAAAATAAATAAAACAATCAAGTTTGTATGAATAACTACTACAGAATTAGGGCATATAAATGTCAAATGCTTTGCCAAAAAATAGAAAATCTAAATTGTATAAAATCAACTTGTGAAATTCCTAAAAAACTGAACAATTATTTGCAAAAATATGTTAATAATATAAAGTTTTGCTTTTTTAAATGGACATCCATGTACAACATTCACTATTTTTTTAAATATATGGTATTAAAATTCATGTATTATGCTAATATTAGCCTTTCATTAAAAGTAAAAAATTAAATATATATTTGTTAGAGATATCATTTGAAATAAATATGGTATAGGGCTATGATTCAACATTATCTTCAAAATTTTGTTACCTTAATTTTTCAATAACTTAAGTTTAGTTAATTCTTCAGTTAGAACTTTGTAAATTTACTTTTATATCTTATTGATGTTTATATATTTAGCTTATTTCAATAATAGTGGGAAAGGAAAATAACATCTCATTCATTATTTTTATATAAATAAATGTATAATCAAATCTTGTTACAATGAACCTGACAAGATTACTTTAAAATCTTTAGTATTTTTATTCTATTCAATTTGTCAAGAATTATTATAAAAAAATGATTGAAGAGTTCATTGAATAAATTTAATTAATGAAATAATTATTAATAATAAATTAATTGAAGTAGATAATAATAATATTGTTCTACATCATATAAAACAATTTACAAAATAAAAAAAAATTGTAAAGGTTGAATTTTATGTATTCAACTTAAACTATCAAAATCAATTTTAATAAAATGTATATTTATTTTATATAAATTAGCTTGAAGAAAATAATTTGTAATTTTAGCTCCTTTTGTTGTTTTTCTCAATATTTTAGGATTAATATTAAAAATATTATATTTTTTAATCAATTGAAGAATTTATACTATAAAAATTGTTTCTGTCATGTCAAAAATTTAAGGAGTTGAATTAATCGTTCATATTTTTTAGCATCTTAAATCAAATATCTCTTAAATTTTTGTTTGCAAGTAAAAGAAGTACTTGGGAAATATTGAGAATTAATGACTAACATAATGCTAAAACAGAAGTTGTTAATTTGTGGTATCACTATCTGTTAGTAAATCAAAAATTCCTTGTTATTTTGTAGAAAATGTAAAAGAAAAAATATTAGATATTAGAAAATATTTGAGAGAGAGATTAGATTTTATTATCATTAATAAAATCTTATCTCTCTCTTTCACAGAAAAAGAAAGAAAGAATATTTGACCAAGAAAGTAAAATATTTAAACTAAAGGAGAAAAAAATATATAAAAAGGTGGTTTTGCTTTTCACTAATCAAATTATTTATTGCTTAATGTTCATTAAAATAAATTTATTTTTTTGATATAGATGTTCAGCTTGAACAATTCAAAATTGTTTAATTACTTCATTATGAACGTAATACGTCATAATGAGTTTTAATAAGTTTGAATGGTACTTTTACATAACATCAAGGAATAGCTTTAATTATGTTAAGAAGTCATAATATTGTAATAATACAAATCTAATTTTGATTCAAACTTAGATTTGTAATTTTGGTTTTGTCAGATTTCTAGGTTACACAGAATTTAATGTTAGAACAAAGTATTTTCAACTATTTTTTATATGGAGAACAAAGGGAATGCTTTTATAGTAAAAAGTTATGAATGTTGTTAATATTTATTTACTAACTATGTTTAAACTACTGTTATTACAAATGATTTGTAAGAAATGAATTAATTGTTAAATTATAGTAAGAATCTGAATAAATATTGTTTTTATTGCATTCTACAAAACAATGAATCAACAAATTTTAATCAGTGATTTCTTTTTTTTTTTAATGAATTTTACTTTTAAGTTACTAAGAAGTTGAATACAATTGTCTGCTCTGATAAAATGCTTGCAATATATGTGTTCACATCACTATGATATTTTAAAAAATATTATAATTTAAAATTCATATTAAAGTTTCTAAGTTAAATAAAACTGTATACCAGAATTTTTAGAAATTCTTTAACACATTGACTGCCAGTCTCTAGCGATGGGGTTAATAGATATTGCCTTGACGTCGAAATAGATTGCACCCAGAAGCCAGCATACTAATTATTGGAAATATGATTTAAAATTATTAATGAGATATGATTATTTTATATCTGTAAATTAAATATTTACAGATAGTTTCTAATTATAACTCCATGCCTATATCAGCAAAAATACCCTGCGAGCAATACCAAATGAACTAGAGAATGAACAATCAGAAGTGGATTTTCTCGCGCCAACGCGTGACTGACTACTGAGACATCACGGGCTGGCGCGTGATTGGCTCTTCGGCGATAGCGCCAATCCACGCTCTAGCGCGTGATAAGCAGTCAATGTGTTAATAGAAAATTTTAAATATATTAAATCATGAGAATATATTCCTAAATAATTGCACATTTAAAAGGATGTATACATTTCACCAAAAAAAAAAAAAAAAAAAAAAAAAAAATCAGATATTTTATCTTCTATTATTTTCAACTAAATTATGTTAAATAAACATTAAAGTTCAAATATATTAAAGTAAATTATCATAAATATCTATTTTCAATTAATATATCATATGGTGTAAAACTAAGAAAAGATATGCAGTTTATGCTCAAACTTGTTTTTAAATTGTGTTATAAGTATTAGGTATGCTAAATCATAAATATAGAAGATACAAACATGAAAAATGAAAGAAATGAAATTTAAAAGAATATCAAGAGTTAAGAAAGTTTGAGATATTACATTGTTTTGAAATTACTTTGTTGGGCTCCAAAAAAAAAAAAAACGATTATTTTAAAATTTAATAATATTATAGAACTGGTATTTGGAATGAAAATTATTCAATGATAGAGTTGGTATTATAGGAAATTTTAAGTCACATGCATAATTCTAATTTACTACAATAGTTGTTTAATCTACTGTGACTTGTAGTTTAACTTATAGGCTGTGATTAAAGGGAGTTTCCCTTTGCCTTTACAATAATGAATTCAATTATGTATATATCAAAGCCAACTTTACTATCATAGAACTATCATGCACATATCTTAAATGAATTATTTATTTATAGTGAACAAGTTGTAAATATAGTGATAGGTTTTGCACATAATTCAAGTACATTAAAAATATCATTGAAGTGCTAATATATATAAAATGCTTATATATCACATTTAACATTTCAATATACAAGTTATTATCAATTTTATAGATTCTGATACACATGTAATAACTATGCTATCTCTTTATTTAATTCTATAAAGAAAAATACAGGTTTAATGTTATAGTATGATGCATATTTTTTTACAATTTATAAAAATTTTATGCTTTAAAATTGTTGTAGGATAAAATTTAAGTAATAGTTATAATATGTTTAATAATATTTTGAAGTTATAATTGTTTAAGCTTTGTCATTAGGAAGTTTGTAACAAAATAATGCCTTAGACAATCTTTGAGTAATCTCTTACAATATAATGCAATTAAACCATTACTTTTCATTTATTTTCTGTAAGTTTTTTTTGTTTTTGTTATTAAAATGATGCTAAAGCTCTCTTATATTAATAGTACAGATTTTGTATGCGTAATTTCATCAAAATCTACTCATAAGTATCTTTTTACACTTAATATTTACTATGACAGTTTTTTTATGCTTCATTTTTAAAATTTAATGTTTCGCACATATTATCAGACATATCTAATATGGAAAAAGTACTTTTCAACCAATTAAAATGATAATGTTTCACATGAATTTTCAAGGTGTATATTTTTATATTTCATTATAATAATGATGATGATGGCCAAATAATGACATACATTTGTTTATTAAAGTTGTGTTAAATAACAAAATTGTTGAAAATTTGTTACTTATGGCTTTGAGCATCAACAAAATCAATATAATTTGAATGCATTGTTACTTTCGTTTAACTTAATATATATATAGCAATTATATTATATGTCTAAAATTTTTAAGCATGTTTTATTAACTTATTATATAAGTAATAACAATTAAAACACTAGCTTATCTGATAAACAGAAATCACCAATGCTCAAATAATAATAACATGATAAGAATAACATTATTTTTTAAAGTCTCTATATTTTTGCTTATCAACATGTTACTGTTGTGCATGAATATTTGGCAAATGTGTAAAATAATTTTGTAGACCAATATTAGTATTATATTTTTTTTTATAAATTTGCTGATTTTAAAAGAAAAAGCTCTAACCTAATTGCATACTCTTATTCACCTGTTAAATTCAATCATACCACCAGAGGGAGCAATAAAATTTCGTAATGAGCTGTGTAAACAAATTATGAGCTGACCTAAATACGTCAACAATTTTCACTATGTAACACATAGTGCTCAATGTCTTCCTAATAATAATTTGTGATAATTTTGTGAATTAACTGATATTATAATTAAGTTATCAAATTTAGTAATTTTTGTTTTATGCTTTATATAAAGTATGTAAATTTATGAATTAATTTTGTGAATTAACTGATATTACAATTAAGTTATCAAATTTAGTAATTTTTGTTTTATGCTTTGTATAAAGTATGTAAATTTTCATAAAACATCAGTCTTATGTCTATTTATTTCTAAAATAAGTATATGAAGAAGGTTTTTAATTATTCTATCATGATGGAATAAACGTTTGTATACATTGGAATACTATTTATATTAAGAAGTATGCATTTAAGGTTAATTTCTGAGAAGTGTTTCTTAAATCTATATAAAATCAATTGTATTCTAAATGCTTAGTTGTATTTTTCTAGAAAATTGGAGCTCTGTTCTAAAAGTAGACACTATTTCTTGGTTTTTGAAAATGAATTTACTCTGCTGTGTTATAGTTGGTGTAAAAATATATTTAAAATATTTGCTATTATTTTAGTTTTTAATGTTTTGAAATTTCTGCATTTTAATTAGATTTTCATCTTTTTATGCCTTTTTAATGCTGCAAAAATTTGAGAAAAAATATGCACATGCATAGACTTAGTATAAAATTATAATTCTGCAAGTTTTGTATAACCATACTGTCTCATTTATTTTAATTGTATAATTAAACAATATAATATTAAAGAATTGAATATTTTTGCATTAAACTTTAAATGATATGCCTAATTTACTTTTAGTAATTACTATGATATGTGCCCAAATTTTACGTTTACATAATGTTAGATGTTTGTAAAAAAACAAAGTTTAGAAAAGTACAGATTTTAAATATATTTCATTGTAATATTAAATTTCTAATTCTACTAATTTTAACACATTTTGTTTGCATTGATTTCTTTTTGCATTGGATACTAAGTACATAAATTTTATTTCAGAAATAATTGTTCCTCAACATTATTTGATTATACTATTTTAAATTGTTCACATGATTTAGATTCAGAAAATTTAAACGCATTATTTTAGTAAATTTATATTTTTATAGTAATTTAGTAAATAAGACAGCTTAATTAATTTGTATAGTTTCGACCTCTAAACCTGCAATGTTTTTTATTATGTAATTTGTTTCCATTTTTTTTCCAATTATTTGTATGAATTCTAATGCAAACAGAATAATTAAATCTACTTAATGTATTCTTATACTGCTGATTTTATGTAGAAAGTTATTGTTAAAATGTATTTCTATAATAAAATTTGTGATTTACAGCATTTCACATTATTTATTTTTAAATCTTATATTTGAATAATACATTTAAATAAAATTCTTTCAAAACGGACTTAATTCAACTATATATTTCTTCTATTCATTTGTAATAAAGTTAATGTTTTCCCTTCAAATAGAGAAAAATTTGTGATAACTTTAAAAAAATTTCTTAAAAATAAAGTTATACAATCCAATTTTATTTACATTATCGATTCATGTATTTTGGCAGTAGTATACCCATAGAAATGAACATTTATTTTTATAAAATTTATTTAGAAAATAAACTGTACTTTATGGAATAATATCATCATATATATAATAAAGACAAGAATACTACTGACACAAAAGAAAATGGCTAATCATTATTTATAATTTTATATATTTCATATTATTATAGCAAGAATAGTTGAATTCTAGGAGATTATTAGTTTCTCTCATTTTCTGTGTACATATATATATATTATTCAGGGATGAATACTGAATAAAAAATATAAAGTTCTGAATAATAGATTTTAAAATAAATCTAGAACTAGATCATTGGAAGAGAAATTGAAATTCTGAAGAGTTTTGCACTTTTATTACCTTAACTGTAAATGGCTTGATACCAGTTGACACAGAAGTCAAGTACTACTGCTTACAAGCTGTGCTTTTGTTAAAATATTATCTACTTACTTTTTTTATGAATTCAGCTTTTACATATAAGAGCATGACTCTTAGAGGAATTGTTCTTGTTTTATTTTTCTTGATTCTATCAGAGAAGTAATACTACAATGTACCTATATTAAATATGTGAATAGCTTTTGTTCCACTGTGGGAAGGAGAGTTCAACTTAGTAATTAATCTAATTGCTTCATCATGATTCAGAATTAAGAAATGATCGATATTGGTAGGTAATCATTTAATATCCATTGGAAAAATACAATTAACCACATAAAATCAAAAAGAATACAATGGTTGGAACACATGGAAAGAATGAATGACAACTGATGTACAAAATGCTTTTTGAAGGTCACAGAAAACCATGAAGACCAAGGAAAAGATGGCTCAATAAGGTTGAAAATGATCTCAAAAATTTGAAAATAGTAAATTGGAAAACTAAGGCATAAGGCAGACTGCTTTAGAGTTGAGATGTTAGGCAAATCAATATCCAATAAAGATTACACAGTTATGGAGTTAGTTTAGAACCGTTACAAATCTTTCTGAAAATTTTTTATGGCGTTCTCTGATTATAGTTTAGCATTTAGCTATAATAGTAAGAAATACATATATAGCACATATTTCTTTATTAATGCAGTTTTTATTTATTTTATACTTTCATCAATCATTTGCAATAAATAAACTAAAATTAACTTGCCATTTAGTTTAACACAACTTTTTTTCAAAATTTTAATTAACTATATAATATCAATTTTAAAAGCTTTACTAAATAGAAGAACTATATTATATACACTACTGGCCATTAAAATTATTACACCAAGAAGAAATGCAGATAACAAAATGATACTTATTGAAGAAATATATTATACTAGAAATAACAAGTGATTAAATTTTAAAAAAATTTGGCTGAATAGATCCTGAGAAATCAGTACCCAGAACAACCACCTCTGGCAGTAATAACAGCAGTTATACGCCTGGGAATTGAGTCAAACAGAGATTGGATTGCATGTACAGGTACAGATGCCCATGCAGCTTCAACACGATGCCACAGTTCATCAACCGTAGTGACTGGCATTTGGTGACGAGCCAGTCGCTCGGCAACCATTGACCAGACGTTTTTTATTGGTGAAAGATCTGGAGAACGTGCTGGCCAGGGCAACAGCCAAACATGTTCCGTATCAAGGAAGGTCCGTACAATACCGGCAACACGCGGTCGGGCATTATCCTGCTGAAACGTAGGGTTTCGCAGGGCTCGAATAAAGAGTAGAGCCACGGGTCGTAACACACCAGAAATGTAACGTGCACTGTTCAAAGCAACTTCAATGCGAACAAGAGGTGACCGAGACGTGTATCCAATGGCACCCCATACCATCACGCCAGGTGATGGGCCAGTATAACGATGACGAATGCACGCTGCCAGTGTGCGTTCACCACGATGCCGCCAAACACGGATGCGACCATCATGATGCTGTACACAGAACCTGGATTCATCTGAAAAGATGACGTCTCGCCATTCGTGCGCCCAGGTTCGTCGTTGATCACACTATTGAAGGCGCTCTTGTCTATGACGCAGTGTCAAGGGAAGCCGCAGCCATGGTCTCCGAGCTGAGAGTCCATGCTGCTGCAAACGTCGTCGAACTGTTCGTGCAGACAGTTGTTGTCTTCCAAACGACCCCGTTTCTTGACTCACGGCTCGTGACGTGGTTGCACGATCCATTACGGCCATGCGGATAGTATGCCCGTCTTCTCGGCTGCTAGTGATCGGTGGCCGTTGAGATCCCGCATGGCGTTCCGCATTACCGTCCTGAACCCATCGATTCCATATTTTGCTAACAGTCATTGGATCTCGACCGACGCGAGCAGCAATACTGCGATAAGATAAACCGCAATCCTGGTACGCTACAATTCGACCTTTATCAAAGTCAGAAATGTGCTGGTGCGCATTTCTCCTTCTTACACGAGGCATCACAACAACTTTTCACCAAGCAACAACGTTCAAATGCAATTTGTGTATGAGGAACCGGCTGAACAATTTCCTCATTTAAACACAATGTAGGTGTCGCTACTGGCGCCTGCTTTGTCGTAATGCGCTGAAAAGCTAATCGTTTGCATATCACAGCACCTTCTTCCTTTCATATAAATTTCAGGTCTGTAGCATGTCGCCTTCTTGGTGTAGCAAATTTAATGGCCAGTAGTGTATATCATTACAAAAAAATTTTATGGAGCCAGTTAAAATTATAAAAGGAAACAAATTTACTGTGAATAAAAGCAATAAAATGAACTAGATATTCTAAATTTAATTTTCAGGTATAGAATCATAGTTTCCTGGATAAGAAAGAGAGTTGAAAATGAATAAGCTTATCTGAAATTTTATATATGAATTTTTTTGCATTGCCAGGAAAATTTTGGAAGTTGGTTAAATATTTTTTTCCTTTTCTTAAATTTTTTAAAATAATTTTTAGCTAGAAAGGCAATAGGAAAAATTACAAAATGAGAGTTAATTTTCATTTTACACTCCTTAAAAAAATTATGTAGATCCTTTTTTCCCTAATGTTTGATTATTTTATGGCAAAACACCAGTATTGTCTTATATTCACTCTTTTGATATGGCATGAATATGCAATTAGAATGAATTAATTGTGGATTTGTATACATTCAATTTGGATAGATAAATTATGACATGGGCCACAATTTTTTTTATCTAATTGTATAGATAAGAACATGTACTAATCTATTACACAATTAAATACAAATAGCCCACAAAATGCATATGTAGCATTTTCTATTCAGTTTACTTTTGAAAATGTAATAATCTCTATTTTAGATTCAGCCCAATGAAAATAATTATTAGCAACCATGTCCTTTATTTTGCAATTTCCATTAAAAGAATGAAAGAAACATTGCATATATGTACAGGGAGTGAATAGGGAGGAAATATTGTGTAATTAATAACATTCAACAGAAAAATTAATAAGAAAACATTTTTTAAAAAATCTACTTTTCAATATGATAGCTGTATAGTAAATATAATAAAAAAATCATTATGAATATTTTATTTCATCTCCTGGTTCATACACAGGTTCTTCATTTTTCAACCATATCTGTTTGTTAACTTTACACAAAGATTCATGTTTAAAATAATGTAATGCTAAATTATTAAATACATCTAAAAACACATAATTGTTTAAAATTTGTACTTCTTCCACAAATTGGTTTGCAAAATGTATATAAATAGCTCTATTTTGTAAATTTCCTTTGGGGGATTGACTATAATTAGAAAAACTATTACCTATAACGATAAGTTTAGAAAGATTTTCTATGTTCCAGTTGGACCAAAGCAAGTTATTATACAGAGGTAAATCACAGTGAGGCATGAAGAAAATAGTCTTGTGAGATATTGTCCTTTTTGCTTCTTCATTTATGCCCAAAATATTAAGTTTTAATTCTTTTAATAAGAGCATCTCATCGTTTGAGAATACAGGATCATAAATATATACACTATCAGCATTTAGGAAATCTTTTAATGCTAGTAGGAGCACTAATTGATAACGGGCAATCAAACATGATCCAAATGAACCCAGTCCATAACAAACAATATCAATAGGTTGTTTTAATTCAGAAATAAATAGGGATGATATCATTTCATGTAATTTCTTACTATTTTCCATAACTGGACTCCATTCATTAAGAGCAGAGATCAGTAATTTTTTAAAATCTTCAAAAAAAGTTGATATTTCAAATTCTTTCTGCAGTTGCTTCATTTTCTTCATATCTAAACTTATTGGAAGTGATTTCAAATCCACTATAAAGAAACAAAATATGTTTATATAAACTCACAAAAATGTAATATATATTTCATTTTTGTTCTGTTATCTTCGTTATATAAACTTATAATTATTCTATAACTAAGACACCAAAACAAAAATTAAGTATTCATAAATAATATATATATATAATATTTTATGTCTCTAACTCACATCTTATAACTACATTATTAATGCTTTCACATCATTGAATTTAATGATAAATATTTCTATCAAGTATAGGATGGATAATTATTTTAAAAATCAATAAATAATATAAATTAATAATATATGTAATAATATTAATATAAATAATAATATAAATTAATAATGAATAATTCAATTTCAAAATAAATTAGGATAGTATAATGCAATAGGTTTAACATAAACCAAACACATGATGAACTTACTATAACATAGAAGAAGTTATAATTTATTCACAAACATAAATCTTCTTAAGAATGGTTCTTTCTTAAACTTGACTAAGTTTTAAAGAGAAGTTTTAGAATCACATTTTAAAACATTAAAAAAATATATTGCTACTATGAAAAATTTCAATGCTCTTTCAGAATTAAAATTTGCATTCTGATATTTTATTGGTAAAGATAGTAATCATTCTTATTGGCCTACATCTTAAAACTTTTATGTCATGAATGTTTTCCACACCCCTGGCCTTTTCACATTAATGAAAAGTTTTAGCAACTACCATCTGTAATGCTTTAGAGACACTACTTGTTAGACTCAACTCGTAACCTAGATCTTAAATGTTTAAAATTGATCCAAGCTATATTTTCCCAACTTTGTTGGATCCAAACATAATCAATAAATTTGGCAGATTTGAACTCAATGGATTAATCTATTTCATCCAACTTGGTGACAAGACAGTATTTTAAACTTCCTAAGACTGGCATCTACTAAATGATTCTAATCCAAAGAAATAACAAAAATATCAGGATGAGTAGCAAGTCATGACAATTTTTTTACTTGTTTATTGCTATGCATTAAGAACAATGATAGTCACTCTGAAAATTTGTAAATATATTATAGATAGCAATATATTCATGATTATTTAAATCTAATTGTAAAATTTTCATTAGTATTGTAATATATTATACCAGTCCAAGTTGCTTTATTTCACCCTTTTTTAATATGAAAAACATAAACCATAGTCTAAAAGTAAATTATTAAAATAATGAAAATTTTATTGACATTAAAAATAATGAGCTAGTATTAGTTAATCAATTTTAATATTGCAAATATATATTCATTGTACAAAATAACTAGATAAAGTTTAGAAGAAAAAATTAAATCTATCAATATACATTTTCAATATATAAATAATACTTTTATTCAATTAATAAATTGAACAATTATTACTGAAATTTTATTTTGATTTCTAGAAGAATGCATGAAAATTAAGAGAAAATAAAAGTTTCAAGATAAATATTCAAGCTGTCAAAATATACTCCTATGGGAATAATACCAAAATAGAAAAAATTGTTACCTATTTCATGTATATGAATAAGATAAACAATTAGTATTAAACATGCAATTAAGTATTTGTTCCTTTAAAATATGATATTCAATTACCAAAAAAATCATTTTTGACTAACAAATGAATAAAATATCAAATATTAGGCTAAGTACTCTAAATCAATTATTCTGACAACTAACATTTGAATAATGAAATAATTAATACATTTATTTAATAAAAAATACTTTTAAAAATTTATTTCTATATTTTATGTTCCTTATGTTACAAAATTGTTTAAAACTGGAAAATATGAAATTGAAAGAAAAGGATGTTATGCAGCATCATTAAAAAAAAGATATTTGATGGTGGTAAGTAAGCATCAGAAAAACATTAAATAAGTAAAACACTAAATCATTAAAGAAAATTAAAATGTTATTTAAATATTTTGCACTAATATCAATGTTTTTATAAATGTAATTAAAATGTTTTCATACAAAAGCACTTTTTCTTTCAAATTTTCAGAAGTTGCTTATTTAAATTCTTTATTAAATGAGATGCTCCACACCCTGTCTAATGGTCAGTGTGTTTGTCTGCAGATAGGGAAGTTCTGGATTTGAATCCTGGTAAAGGTATGGATGTACTTTCTCTTTCTCCTAGCTTTGTCCTTTTCTTGTATGAATGGTTGCCTACACTATAAATAAGCACCACGGCATGTGTGTGCTGAAGAAGGAACAACTTACCCCATATTGCCAGGCTGACTGGCACTTGACAAAAAAAATAATTAATTAAGAGTCCTTTATTATATGTCTTAATTAGTGATTTTGTTTCTGCAGTTTATAGGCACTCCTAATGGAAAATATTAATAAAAAAATACTGATCATTGGTGCAATAAATTTTTTCACCATTTCTATGCTGACTACCTTAACCTTCAAGCTAACATATTTTGGGCATTATTTTTTCTTGTTAAGGTTTCATGAACTAAAAAATAGAAGCCCAGTGACTTAGTGGTAGTATTTTTGCTCTCAAGCCACAGGTCCAATCCTCAGGCTGAGCTAGCTAGACTCAGCCTTTCACACCTTCAGTGAATCGATAAACTGAGTATGAAGCATGCTCGGAAACTAAACACTCAAGGTTTCACGTAAAGTTGACCACCTAATTGGGATATATGTTTCGCATCCCAGGGTCCTTGGTCAGCAAAACAGACATGGGCACTGTAAGCACTGGCCCACATATAGGCTGTTGCACCACTGACTATTTTTTATATTTTTTTGACTACTAAAGACAGATTTTTAATTGAATACTAAATTAGACTAATATTATAATCCCTGGCCTTAACTTTATACTGCATTTTTTCTCTTTAAATTAAATGAAAAAAATAATAAATACAAATTAAGTTTGTTATAAATATGCTCATTCAACCATAATCAATAAATTAATGGCAAGGATTGATTTTTTGAATGTTTGCATTTTAGCTTTAATGTATAAATGTATGTTTACATTTTAGATTTAATACAATGGCAGATGAAAAAGAAAACTTATTTATTAAATATAAACTACAATATACTTACAAATACTACTATATTTTTCATTTGATAACACTTTTTTTCTTGTCCTTTTCTTCTTATTACGAGTTACAATTGTAAATCCATCCAGCATTTCAATTGATGCCATATCCATTTGATTACATAACTATAACAGAAAAATCAGTCTAATAATAAACTGTCAGAAATGAACCTAGAAAAAAATTTGAAGCACTCATAAACACAGCTTGTTATTTTAAAAGATAATGTAGTATATTAATTTATAAACTATTAAGAATAATAAAAGTAATTGCTAATGTTAATTCTCAAGATAGATTATGCCAATTATTTAGTTTCTAAGAAAAAACAATCATCAACAGCTAAAATCATATATTATTCATGAAAATTAGAGATGAGGAGGATAGTTTGATTTGTTTATTGCTCAACAGTCATTCTTTATGCTAAAGAGCTGATTAGACAGATTTAGTTTAAAGTGAATTATGAAACATTATGAGCATTTAGGCCCAAGTCAGGAATCAAAGCCATGAACTGTTTAATTGAAGGTCAGAGTAATAACAATTTAATTTCCAACTAAATGTTGGTTAGGATACCAATTTGAAAATAAATATTACATGGCTGATTAAGTTTTTCAAAAATTGCAAAATGGTTTTCATTTAAATAATTAACTTTAGAGTAAAATTATTTTTAGCTGTTTTAGGGGTACTCCTTATTTATTCATGCAGTATTTTCATCTCAGTCTACTAATTACTCAATTATATATTCTTAAAATTTCAGTTTTTACTAATGTTTGTGAATTATATATTAAGCTGACTATGGTATTAAGAATGATTTAAATTTTCTGGATTTTTACTATTATTACTTTTTTTAAATAAATAATAAAGAAATAAATGGTTTTTTCAATTTTTATTGATAATATTAATTTATTCATGGTATTGATATATAGCTGTAAATGCACATTATTAAATTTTTGAAATTAAACATTGTAAATGCAATCAAAATTTTCAGCAAAATTCTAAATTGTATTAAAATACTTTAATATAATTCTAATATATAGCAAATTATTTCTTTAAAAATAATCTAACTTTTTTCCAAATCCAACTTTTTATGCATGCATACAAGTTTAAAGTATGAAATTCAACTTTTCCTAAAATTGAGAGTTCTATTTCAAACTATTATTATGAAAGGTAAAATGTGATTACAGTATAAAAAGTTAAATACTTTCAAATTATATTTTTTAAAATAAACCAAAAATGGGATATTTTATAATATGCACTTCAAGATTAATAGAAATAATTTATTTTAAAAATAAATGAAATTATGAGAAAAAAAAAAGTTTTTTTTTTTCCTACACAACAGTGATATTAAATAAATTATTAACACAGCTGAATTGCCAGAATTTTTTTAGATAAAAAAATTTACAATAAGTTTTTGAGTTTTATACTTGGCTATTTTGTATTCTTATTTTATGCATCTGTGCTTTAACAACCTTGCCTTCACTTATTATCTTCTCTGAAGATGATCAATAGAGTAAAACATTGTTTCATTAATAAACTGCTAAAACATGACTGTTAAAAAGAGTATTCTCTTTGAATATTCTCTTAAAAAGAGTATTCTCTTTAAATGTTTTACTATCACAAATAATTTTATACGTCCAAAGAAAAATCTCCTCAGTGTTCAAATTTGCTGCAAGAAAATCAAGACATATATTTAAGGAACTTTTGGGAATCCAGATTTTCTTTCAAAACTTCTACAGCAGAAAACAAAATATTTATCTAAAAGGATGCTTTTCTTAATCAAAAGTATCTTCTGCATTTTAAACATACCAACTTCTATTTCAATACTCCGATGTCACATATAAACTTCAAAAAAATTTAATCTCATAATTTTTAAAAAAAAATTGTTTTTTTATTTAAAATTTTTTATTATCGGAGAAATTAAACGTCAATCCAGAACTCAGAATAATTTGAATCAAATACATAATAAATCATAAAAACATGGAAAATATTAATATAGAATAAAAAAAATAATAATTATTTGAAATGATGAAAAAGAACAATTGAACCTGGAATTTTAGTACCCAAAATGACAAGAAATCTGCAGTACACACTAAAAAACATTTTCTGGCAACACAACCAATTCTGACAAAAGGGGAACCGACCAATGTAAAATGGAATATTTTGTTTATTTTTAGACCTGGCTTCTGCAGATTATCGTAGTTGGCAAGAGTTTTGGCGATTTTTTGAAAAAATCGCCAAGAGTGACAGTACAGTAAATTTTTACCCATGTTCATGATGGATTATTCTGCATCTGTGATTATTTCACTCATTTTATTAAAAGAAATTGGAAGTATTTAAATACTTCCAATTTGCGTATGTTTCAAATGGGAGTCTTCACTCCTGTTTGAAAATTGAATTTTTGGTAGTTTTTAAAATAAATAAAAGAAAATTTTTATGAAATCATTCACAAGCTCAATAAAATCTCAATGAAAGTTAGAATTTTATAAAGTTATAATAATACTCTTATCACTAACAATGAGGTAATATTATGTATTACTTTAAGAATAAAAAATTCTTTAATCATTCCAAAACTTAAAAGAATAAAAAGTAGAAACCTTCCTTGAAATTTTACAAGAACTGTAAATAATAACAAAACTCACTCTAAGACCAACCAAACTCTTACGTAAACTTTCATACCTAAAATCCAAAAATACTAAAATGCCATGCTTATATTTTCATATTATTTTAGTTTAATTGTGAAAAAACAGTAATATTAATGAATATTACGGAATTCTATAGTTGAAAACTTTATTGGAAAACGATTTCTGTACATATATTTAGATTCAAATTTTTCGCTATACATTTATAATGCCTATTTCTAAATGATGCAAAAAATTATGCTAGTTGGCAAAAGATTAGGATTTAGGATACTTCATTAACTATAACTTTTACTTGCAAAGGAAAGAAAACTGGAAAACGTCAACAATTGAGCAGAACGAGAGCCTTGTCAGCGAAAGTTAAACTGATTAGCATACTATTTAAAAATTAATATTTTTTTTTATTAATTGTGTCACAAAAAATAAAAAATATGGTATGGTATATACAATTTACAAAACAATTTTTGTAAAACTTATAATTTTGTAATAAAGTTAATATAAATTAAGAAAAGAATTTTGATTTTTAAATAAAACAGTACATTACTTTAAGAAATCTGTATTTTGCCGAAAATTAATATTTTTTTTCTTTAATATTGAACTGTATTTGTAAAAAATTTGGTATTGAGAAAAAGAAAATTCTGAAAAATTTCGGTTATTCAAATTAAATTATAAAATTTAATATATCACATTAATTATAAAAATGTTGTTAATTATTTAAAGTTATATAGTTATTACATTTAATATATTAGTGCAATTAAGAAATCTTTCTTTTAATAGTTAAACATAGACACATACCATATGTTATAAATTTCCTGATTACATTAAACACTATATTAACATGAAAGCTGTCTAAGACTTGATGGATTTAGGTTAGACTTTTAATATATGCCAAAAGTATAATATTTAAAATTGTTTTATGGATAATTTTAGTGAAAATGACAATTGTATCTAAGAAATCTGTATTTTACAATGAATTCTTTAAACTTTTGATAAATGTAAAATATAAGTGTTGTCTAGAATGTTTTAACAATATAATTATGTTTATTCTTAATTTCGATGTAAAAATATTTGTTGAATTTTATATCTTAAAAATATCAATTTTCTTACTCTAGTTTCAAAATAGTTAACACAAATCATGTTCATAACATCATCTTCATTTAAAATTTAATCCAACACTAAATTTTGAATTTTTTATTTTACTTCTGATTGTTTCAATTTTTTACACAATTCTGTTAACACTGAAATTAAGTAATTTAAAGTCATATTTGAAATCTTTTCTTACTTAATTTAAAACAAGGAAAACACAGTTTTGAATTTTAAAATATGTTTGATATACCTTTGACTTTGTCATATGATTCTCCCCCTTCCTTTTGAATTTAAAACTAATATTTATTCTTAACAATGTTCATTATGATGAATCAACAAATTGCTTAAATTATTCAAATATATAAAACAAAATGTCATAATCTTTACTGCCTAGTTTTGTTAATATCATTTTTTAAGGCACTTTGTCAGTTTATAAAGGAAAATTAATTTAAAATTTTATTTTAATAATATGATCAAGTTTTGCTGCATTCTTGTGATGTACGTTTTTGTCATTTATTTCAAGTACAACTTCCTAAATTTTGAAACTGAAGTAAATAAAGTACTTTGTTTTTATTCATCAAGGTCTTCCATAAGCATATTTTAAAGTTATTATTTCGGTCTTGAATATTATAATTGGCTAATATGTGATAAATCAAGAAAAGTTATCTATGTGTCTGAAATATTCTTGAAATATCAATTTGTACTATCTTCTATAAAAATGTTATGGTTTTGCTTGCAATAAAGCACTTAAAGCTTGTGAATTTTAATTAAGATTTTTAATGGTTATTAATTATACTTGCAACACCCATTTGATCTGTTGTTTTAATTATTGTAAAAGATCAGTATTTATGTATCCACTAATGTTCACAAAAAATTGTCTCACCTTACAGTATACTATCTAGAGCAGGATATAAAAACTCTTTATTGGTATCACTCTTTAAAAAGTTAGTTTCTTTCATTGATTTCTTCACTTTTTATTTTTATAATATACAAATTATAACAATTTCAAATAAGACATTTAAAGAAAACAATTATACTTATTTTATGAATAAAAAATTTGATAGAAATGGCTAATTAAGTTTATATTTTATTATTTTTGTACTTTTATTTTTAATTTCACACAAATATAAGCAAGATTTCATAAATGCAGATTGTGATTGCACAAAATTTTCATTTCATTTTTAATTATTGACTCTTGATAGATGTCTGAAATACTTTATATATTTTTTTAATTTCTACTGATCACCAAGGAGTCCGTCTAGACTCTTAAAAATTCTTGCTATGGAACAAGAATTCCTAATAGAGTTAAGCAAATTAAATAGAAAGAAAAAACACATCAAATCATATCTTGGTATTTTAATTTAATTCATTATACTAATTGTGAAGTTTATGTTTTTGGTGATAATGCAAAGCAAAAAAATGTTGTACCAACACATAGATGCACATGTACTCATAAGCTTTCATGTAATGGTAAGAGCTTAGCTGTTTGACTGCATGGGGTTTGAGTCTGATCATTATAAACCAAAGTTCAATCTAATCTCATACAGATTTTAAATGTAAATTAGAGTTTGTTATTATAAAAATTATGTTATATTTTCCTCTATAGAAATATTTTAATTTATTAAATTTTCTTTCTACCTTTTAAAACGAGTAAATATTTTATTGGGCATGGTTTATATTGTATTAACCATGAATGAAATATAAACCATAAATTGATAAGTTAGCAAAAAAAAAAAAAAAAAAAAAAAAAAAAAAACCTTCAAATTGAGATTGTTTATATTTTTAGTGTCTCCTTGTTTCATTACTTGTAAATGTTAAATTGAATATAAAAAATTTTTTCTATTAATGACTCTAATTCCTTAATATTTTATTACTGGCATTATTCCAGCTATAATATTTTATTGTATTTTACAGAATGAACAGGATATTCCTATTGATATACATTTAAATAAATTACTTGGTAAGTTTTAAATCAAAGTTCAGGACTATTTTCTTTATTTAATTTGATATTTAAAGTTCTTACATTAATTATGGAATAACTAGTATGGTATTGAAGCATTAGTAATTGGAATTTCATGTTAAAATATCTTATTTACAAAACTAAATTTGAAATTTGCATTATAATTTTATTTTTAAAATTGTTACCAATAGTTATACCAATAATCAGTGGTTAAACTGAAATTTGATTCAAAATCAGTTGAAATCTATAATACATTTAAATCAATAGCATCATTTACACTCTTTTTTATTTTGGTTATTCAGTTTGACTTTGTTGTTTTGATATTAAAAAAATAAAAAATTATAAATGCTACAAAGATGTAAATGTCATTTGTTGTACCAAATTAGTTTATAAATCATTTGGTCCATTGTTTAACTTAATGCAATTTATTTTAGCTTTTTATCCTGCATATCTATAATATTATATATATAAAATTAAATAAACTTTTAAATAATTATATTTATTTACTGGGAGGTAATTCAGATAAAACTGTTTTATGTATCAGACAAAAAATAAGTTGAATAACAAATAGCTGTGATAGTTTAATAATATTTCAACTTTGTTTAAAATGCTATCTTATAAATTTTGATAGTAGAGAAAGATATTTTTAATATATTTATAAAACATATAAAAAATATCTTTCAATACAGTATTTATTTAATATTTTTATGTATTTTCTCATTTTCTTGTAAAATTAATGATATAAATTATTTTTCTGCTAACTCTTCAAATTTGTTGCTTTAAAATTTGATTGCATTTTGTTAGATTTATTTAATATGAGGAAATTGTTATATTAATTTGATACTGCAATTATATTATAAAAAATAATAATTATATTATTTTTAAGTATTTAACATTTAAAAAGTTAACTCATAGTATTTTCCATCCATAGTTAAAATTTGATGTAATATTTCTATCAAACTTGTATGTTTCTAAATTTCATTTAGATTGGTTAATTAGTCGAAGAATTTGTCCTCGTGATTGGCAAAAAAGTATTCTTGTTGTTCGACAAAATATCAATAATGCTATTCAAGATATGCCTGCTGTTGATGAAATTGCAAATTTATTAGCTGGAACTTGTAAGTATTTTAGGCTTACTGGTTAAATTTAAGATTTAACTGTGGTAAATTTGTTGTTTGAATTTATATATATATATATATATATATATATATATATATATATATATATATATATATATATATATATATATATTCTGTATTAAAAAAAATGCTTATAAAAGTATATAAAAAAGAAAAATGTTCATTGTAGATATTTCAATGTATACTGAAAAATTTCATATTTGTAAAATAGAAAAAACTAGATGCTTGCAATTCAAAATAGAAGACTAATCCTATTTTATAGACCAATCACTATAATAAGTTCAACATGAGCTTAATGATAATATTCAGTGCAGCTTTAAAATTTTAATTTTATTTTGACCTAAGTGCATTAATAGAGATAGTCGTTGTTTAAAGGAACAGTTACTTTAAGATGTATTCCATTAATGTATTTGATGTTTTTTAAGATGTATATATTTATTTTGAGTTGTATTCGAGCATAAGTCAAATATTTAATTGTAATCCTCTGTACAAAAGAAAAATGTAAGGGTATTTGATATTATAGTTTGTAAGTATTTATAATTGAAACTATGATAAGGAATATGTAGGTTCATCTTGTGAGAAACTAAAGTATGTGTGATTTAAAAGAATTCAAATGTGAGACTCCCAGGCAGTGTAAATAATGCAGGATTCCTTTGCACTTACCAGAGTGTTTTGAAAAGTATTACACTCTTGAAGACTATTAACCATAATATACCTTATTAAAGTTTTGCTCTGATTTTCTCTTAATTTTACCATTTTTAATGTCATTTAACAGTATGTAAAAATGAATATTAATTAAGAATATGTAAGAATTATAAAATGAAACAAAGTTTTTTTTAAAATAAAAATTAAATGGTATTTCAGACACACTTTTTCATTATTAAATCATACAGGTTGGGGTTATTAATAATGAATTAAGATCATTCGGAAGGAAATAACACAACAAATACAAATTTTGTCTTTAGATATATTGCTTAAGATTTTTTACTTGAGAAAAATGAATTGGTTGTAAAAAATTTTATAAACCTAATTTAATCAATTGCAATTTTCAAGAAGAAAAAAGTAAATAAAAATGATTTGCAAATACCTAAATAAAAATAAATCTAAAATTTAATTTATCTCTGTGGAATAAAGCAGTAAATTCCTAAAAAAATTGAATAAAAGATATAAAAAAACTAATTCAAATTTCTTTCATTTGGCCATTTTTGATGCTCATATTCACAAAAATTCTCTCAACTTACACATTTCCTCGAAAAACTAGATTTGTGCCTTCCTTCTGCATGAAAGCTTCCTTTTGCACCACTCGGAATTTCCAAGAATGCCAGTGTAAGGGATTTCTTAGAATAACTTCTTGTAAAATATTGTGAAAGTGTTATTTAATAATGCTTTTTAATAAGCATTATTTACTTGGAATGCGACATTAGTAACTAATTATTTAAAAATAATTTTGTGGATTTGAAAGACTCATATCCATATATGTTTCATAATAATGATTTTCCAAATGCAGACAACCTTTGTAGTTAAAGTCACCTAATGTTATTTTAACTATTATGAGATTTCTTGTAAGAGTGCATCTTCAGAAAGAGCTACTGTTCTTAAGCAACTTCTGTTGAGTGGCTTGAGAAGAATAGTAGTTTCGTTTCAACATTATTTTTTATAAAGACAGTTACAATTTAATTTTTATTCTTGTCTTTTATTACTGATATTATGCCAATTCAAGAATAAGTTTTTGTAAAAAAAAAAAAATAATAATAATAAGATATCAAAAACATATTCCTTTGAATTACTTAGGGTTGACTGAGATTCATTGTTTTCAATTATAGTTATTTTGGTTTTAAATTATGTTTTTTTCTAGAAAAGAAAATTAATAATGGCAAAACTAATTCAATAAATTTTGTGTGATAAATATTAATCAAATGTTAAACTAAATTTAAAATTATGTTTATTAAAAAAAATCTTATAATTTGATGTTTATGTGTTTTTAATAATTTGCTTATTTTAAAACCATTCATTTCTTTTTTTTTCTAGGACTAGGGAAACAAAACTTTATATTAAATATAGTGAACAATTAATTAGGTTTTAAATTTTTTTAGATATAAACTACTTTCATTGCCTTCGCATTGTTGAATTACTGAAAGAAACTGAATCATCATCAAAAAATATATTTGGACAATACTCTTCCCAGAGAATGAAAGATTGGCTTGAAATTATAAAATTGTATGAAAAAGATAACATATATTTAGGTAATATTTTAGATGTTCTTTTAATTATTGATTATATTTTTTCTAACACATTTTAGTTCTAACTATTTAGGTTATATTTAAATATTCTTTAATTTGTTACAACTTCACTATTTTGTGATATGTATATTACAATATTAAATTTTTTAAATACAGCTGAAGCTGCTCAACTATTGGTTAGAAATATAATATATGAACTACCATCTCTGAAAAAACAACTTGTAAAGTGTAAACAAACTCAAGAAGTAAGTGTTAAAAATGTTATATCAATACCACTTTTTTGAGTAATGTATATGATATAATATTTTTTTCCCTTTATTTTATGATAATGCAAAGTTTTCAAACATTGACACCATAGTAAATGACAACCTTTTTCTCTACATGTCAAACCATTTTAATTGTTTGATTAATATTTTTATTTTCACAATGGGAACAGTATTATTTTTGATGTTTTTATAGATGCTTATAGAGAAAACTTGTTTTAGAATATTTGAAAAGTAAAATGTATATACTATATACCTGTTGCATTTCACAGGAATTCAAATTTTAAAATTAAATTTTAACCATGTTTATTGATTAAAGAAAAAAAATTTGATTAGATATGTTATTATAAATGTTGATTAATCATTGTTATATTTTTTGTTCAAGTACATATAATAAGGAAATTCTTGAATATAAATGTGTCATATTTTAACACATTAATGTTTTTTAGATTTAAAGAAAGGTAAAATAAACAATGTTAATTAAATTGGTAAAAATTGATTTGCAAAGAAAATCAAATTGTGTCATCTCTATAAGAACAGTATATTCTGGAAAAAATTCTCTGAATATTTTTGAAATATTAGATTCATTTTCTTTTTTGTTAATTGACTAATCATGATAAAATAAGTATTGATAATTACTTCTACTAAATTTAAATATTTTAGTGTTATAAAACAAATCAGTATGAAAATGGTACAAAAGAGTAAATATTATAGATATAAAAGGAAATCTCATTACATTTCCTATTTTAAATAAAATTTTGATGAAAGCATTCCTATCTTACATTATCTTTATAGTATTTTTAATTGCCTGTCAAATTTTTCTTTTATATTTTTATCTTTGGTTCATTGTGGCTTTTATGAACTTAAATTTTAATGTTAAATTTGAGAAAACTTATGTTGAAATCTTTTTTCATTATAGAATTTATGTTACAAACTACAAAACTGAAACTACATTGAAAATTTTTCTTAATGTTCCTAAGCTTATATAAATAATGCCATTGATTTTGTTCCTTGTTTTTAAACTTTTTTTTTTCTTCTTCCAATGTATTACTTTTTCAAGTTTTCTTTCAATTTTAATAGTGACATAATACATAACAATAATATAGTCATTCTAATTTAATTTGTGATAAATGATGATTTTAGATGTAATTTTTCTTAAATATTTAAAAATAATTTCTTAGCATGTATGTTCTTATATTATGACTAATGTAATAAATAAAGGACTCTCACGTAAGTTTGTGGTCAATTGCATTAAGCTTGTCACCAAGGAAAAGCAATTAAATTCAGTGTGGCCATATTTCAGCAGCTGTTTATAATATAGTTTCAAATGAATTTCTTCTTCTAGTTGGGTTTAAGTGGAACTCAGCACCTCTGCTCTTTGGCATTTTGTGCCAACCAAATTTAATTTAACAAATTAATAAAAAAAACCAAATTTAACTTAGTTTTTAAGAATTGTGTCATCCTCTTTATTAATAAAGTCAGTCACACCCTCTATGGAACTAAGGTGCAGGTCTTTAGCATTGATAATTCTTAAAGTATTAAACCAAACAGAGGCTAGGGCATCACAGTAAAAAATGATGTGCTGATTCATCGTCCTTGCGACATTTCCTACATTTAGGGTCTTTTCAAATGAATTTTGTTGTTACTATGTTTTGCAGACCCCTACACCTCAAATTTCACATCTAAGCAAAAAAAAAAAAAAAAAAAGTTCAAGGCAACCATATTTTAACATTTGTTTTCAAATAGTCCCAAATGAATTTTGCTGTTCCAATATTTTTTGCCACATAAATTCTAGGTATGAATTGTTGTAAGCAATGCCACTTTGTCTTTTATTCTTCTACTTTGCAGATCCCCAGAGTCTCTCAATATTTTGTGTGTATACACTCATAGTTTGATCTACAAAATGGTATTTGGGATTTACTGTAATGTGACAATACCCTGCTTTTTTGAGATCTTCAGTTTAAAAAGCATGCCAACAATCAATCATTAATCAAATATAATCAGAATATATTTCAATCCTTCCTCACCATATTCAACAATCTTTCCCATAAGTGTATTTGCTTCTTCCTTTACTACCTCAACTAGGAAGCATCAATTGTTTATACTGCATTTCTCCATTGCTGAAAATCCATTGCTCCATCACACAAAAATCCATTGCAGGGGTAGAATTCTCCCAGCCTTGTTTTTTCTTTAGATAAACAAGCTTTCTCCGATTCTTATTATTTTTTCAAAACTGCCTATTCATTTTCTAGGCTGCTGAAAGAGATCCAAAGAACATGCTTCTCACATAAAATTATTCCAGTTAATTGTTATTCATCGCTAATATTCAGTTGCTTTTTACACATATAATTGAAGTGAGTTTTATAACCCAACATTAAATAAGTTTTAGCACTGTTGCAAATAGAATTCTCGATCCACTGAACCAATTATTAAATTGAATGCTCATTATAAGCTTAAAATTCTTCATGCTGCAGTATCATATTTCCCTTGATGTAGAATTTCATTTTGTATCCATCTGTGCAACTTTGAATTAAAGGCAAAATGCTCTTTCCTGAAAGAAATGTATAGGTTCCTCTTCACTCCATGGTAAATTGAAAATGTTCAATACTTTTAAAATAAGAAATATTACTGAAAAAGTTATATGAAGCAATTTAGAATTCATAAGAATTAAATATGTAGCTCAATGGAACTGCAATAATGACTAGAGACGACCATTTGCTACAATAATGATTTGGCAACTGTCATGGCAATTTATAGCAAAATTTGTAAATTTCTATAAGTACCAAATAAAGTGATAAAATAAACAAAATGCTGCAACATTTTCTAATAAAAATTAACTATATCAGTACAAAAAATCTTGAAACGCTCAAATGTCTTAATTCAAATATCTAATCAAACTTCTATTCAAGCAAGCGTAAATCTATGCATTGTTTTTATGTTTGATAACGTCGTGAAACCAATTGCTATACTTTATTAATGAAGAGAAAAACTAGATTTTCTTGATAAATGTTTACTTACATTACTTAACTCAGCGGTTCCCAACTGCTGTTCCGCGGCACACAAGTGTGCCGTCTGAAGCACCGTGGTGTGCCGTGAGGCCCTCATAGCCAAGACTTTACCATCAGCCTTAGTTCATGTGTTGGATGATGTTGTGCGCATGGTAAAGTCATGACCCATGAAAAGTCGCAGCTTTGTGTGAGGAGATGGGAGCAAAGCCTTGCTGTTTCATACGGAGGTCCGGTGGTTGTCGCGTGGCAAGGTCTTGGTTCCTGTGTATGAGCTGCGGGAGGAACTTAAAGTGTTTCTGACAAATGAGGGGTCAGATTACGCAAAGCAGCTTGCAAGTGATGAGTGGTGTGTAAGGCTGGCATACCTGGCAGATATATTTCATCATCTGAATGAATTGAACACCCGAATGCAAGGCCGAAATGAAAACCTGCTTACAAGTACAGATAAAATAAATGGATTCCGTTCAAAGGTGCAACTCTGGCATCAACACGTGGAAAGTGGCAATCTTGAAATGTTCACACTCACCATGCAATGGCAAAGTGTTCACACTGCTGCACTGTGTGAGATAATAGTTAAGCATTTAAAAACTCTTGAGGAGAAGTTGTCATTTTATTTCTCTTCAGTCTCCACTGAATGCCTTGACTGGGTTAGAAACCCTTATAGCTCAGCATCAGTTGTTGGAAATGAAATGACTTTACAGGAACAGGAGGAACTAATTGAACTGAGACAAAATCGTGGTTGCAAGCTAAGATTTGCTGATCTACCTTTGGATAGTTTTTGGTTGGATACTGCCAAGGAGTTCCCCCTTCTGGCAAACAAAGCTATTTTGACATTGCTCCCTTTTTCCACTACATATCTGTGTGAGATTAGCTTTTCAAGCATGATTGCTATGAAAACCAAATACAGAGAGAGACTGAGAACTGTTTACGTTCTCAGTCTCTCTTCACGTGTGTGTCTTTCTTCGATTCCAGCCAGAATATCAGCTTTGTGTTCAGCCAAACAAGCCCAGGTTTCGCACTGAAAGTATTTTATAATTTTTCACTATTCTGTTAATTAATATTTCATAATAAAGTAATATTAAAATACTTTCTTTGTGCTTATTTGATTCCTATTCAAGAGAATTACTTTATTATACTCAATATAGGCACAGAGTTAATTTTTTAACATTTTCTAATGGTGGTGTGCCTCGTGATTTTTTTCCCCGCGACAAGTGTGCCTTGGCCAAAAAAGGTTGGGAAACGCTGACTTAACTCATAATAATTGGCTTGATTTAACAGTATAGTAATACTAAATATCATGTTATTTGTATTGATTCAATTAGAAAGTATTTGACATTTAACTTCTTTTATAAAAAATTAATTCTAATCATTATAATTGTGTATTTATATATTATTTTTTAAATAATTTTTCATTTTTATGACTAAATTTAAAAAAGGTTTTTTTTTTTTTTTTTTTAATAATCTATTATCCTCACAGAATTAATTTATGTACTAAATTTTTTTTATTTTTCTTATTCATAGCTTTGCATCTATTCTTTTAAAAATTACTGAAATGGTAGATTTACATCTATTTTTTTAAAAATATCAATATAACATTCATATTTTATTTGTAAAATCACATTCAATGTACAAGAATTTTTCATTATTATAAAGCTTTAATAATCCTGCTGTTTTCATTTTAACATTATTTTTTTTACATAATTAAAAACAATTTTATCATTCTATTTTTTTAAAATTTTGTGCCTCCTTTTATTATTTAATATTTCTTAAAATTGATTATAATTTGTATTTAATTAAAAAAAATATTGTGTAAATGGATTTTTTTCAGTTAAAATTAATGTAAACCTATGCTACTTCTTATTAATTTATCATGACTTTGAATTGTAGTTGAATAGCTTTGTAATGAGACTATAAAATATTTTCAGGAAAGTTTAAAGAAAGAAGGAGATTATGCAAAGAATGAACATGCTATGAGAGAAAACTTTATTGCCTCGTGTAAGCAACTTGATATTGAGGTAATTTATTTGCTAGAATTTTCATCATCATAGATTTGGTATATTACTAATATTCTTATTTTTTATAATATTTTTTAAAAACTAATTTATTTTTAATAATGTACTGAAAAATTAGTAATCATTTTTTATTATAAAGCATATTATAATTGAATTTTGTTTTTAATCAAACTTTGTATATAACATATAATTTAATTAGAAGTTGAATCTACTTAACACTACCATTCATTTAACTTCAGTAAATACCAAATTCTGTGTTATGATTTTTACATTTTGTCTCCCCCCCCCCTTATATTTTAATCATTAAATTTTACTAAAATATAACTTCAATGATAAGGAAAAGCATTTCTTGCTTTTCAAAAGAGAAACCATCTTACATGTATTTTTTCAATGTACCTATAAATAATTAAGTGACATAAAATTGAATTTAAATTATTTGGATTTTTTTTTTATCAATGAATGACATTATAGTTTTTTTTATAGTTATAATTATATACTAAAATACATAAGTGTAAATAAAATTCTTAATTTCTAAATATGCTTCAAAATGAATATTTGTGCAGAAAAAAATTCTAATTTTTTGGTATATAAAATAATTGGAATTTTATTAATATAAGAATTACCTGAATAAATCTATCTTAATAAAATTTAGTATATTTTTGCTATATTTACATAAAAGAAAATATCTACTATTCCATTATATCCCCGAAATTGATAATTGAAGAAATTGTTAAACAGTTTCCATCAGAAATAAACTTTGGCATTTAATAAGCTTTGTCAATAAATGATAATTATTTAGTTTATAAAATATCTGTACCATTTTCTTTGAAATTTCTGAAAAATAGTACAGACATTTTATAGAAATTAATGATCTAGGAAATATAAGTATTTTTAAACTAAACACGCACACACAGTGATTGTGATTTCTTTTTTTGTCATTATGATTATCATATGGGGATATAATGGAAATATACCAGAAAATGTTTAAGTACTTATATACATTTCTGATATTTTATGGAATATAAAAAATGTATCAATAGATGTAACTATACTATAATTAAATTCAGTGCTAAATCTTTATGAAATCGATTGGAATTAATTACATAAAGTATAAATAATGAAAAATTTTAAAAAAAATTATGCTTCTGTAACAATATATAAATGTATAAAAACAAATTGACTGTAAACACCAACAATGTTTTATTTCTAGTTAAAGTCTATAATAAATAAATTTCTTTGTAATTTACTAATTACTTAGAGTCTACTCAAACAATGACAAAATATCAAATTGCTTATAAATCATTATTAATTATTAGGCATAAAAAATTAAAATATAATATTTTATTGGCTTTTAAAATAAATTTAAATGGCATAACTGTTATTATTAATCTTGACTGTTTAAGTAAAAAAAATTCCTTTTAATAAATTATTTTTTGTTTATTAATGGTACTTTCTCATTTACTTTCAGTATGTAATAATTGTCTATAAAACATTTGCATAATTTTATTTCATTAAAAGACTATTTTAACTGTTATTAGTGCTTAATTTAGTGAAACAAGTGACTAAATTTTTTATTACTATATAAAAGTAGTCTATTTTCTTCCATATTGTATTTTACTGTTGAAGTGCAAATGGTTGTCAAAATACTAAGAAAATACCAGTTAATAAAATAGTTTTTAATGCTCTTCATAAGCATTAAAATATAATAATTGCTATCATCTTTTTATATACCATATTTTCCTGCATATAATCCGCAGCGGCGTATTATCCACAAAGTTTTTTTTTTTTTTTTCGAGTAAAAGGAAAAAAAGCGTCGCATAATCCGCGGGAATTTTTTTCGCCGAATTTTAGTCTAAAATATGTTTATTTTTTTATACCACCCATGCTTTGTTTTCCACTTCACATTATCACATTTGTCACCTTTTTTTTTTTTTTTTGGCTTTCGCTATAAGCTTTTAATTTAAAATCGGCTGTGACTTCCATATGACGATGTACGAATTTGAATATTTTCAAAAGGAAACAGTTCATGTCAAGGCAAATTGCAAAATAGCGAATTTACAACTGTAATATATTTATGAGGAACCGAATTAGTTTTTGAACTTAATTAGACAAAGCCCATTATATACTCAAGTGTGTCTTGGTAACATTTGTTATTTATTTTATGAAACATAAACAGTATTTCTTTCAAAATTTTCTTGTAAGCTTTTCTGATGAAGAATGTATTTTTATCAGATTATCCATGGCGGCATATAATTCCATTCCACAACGAAATTCGGAACTTTTTTAATACATAATCCACGGATAATATACAGGAATATACGGTAAATAGAAGTGTATATATTCTGGTAGTATGTGATAATTTTACTGCAATTCTGTAAGTCATATAGGATTTATTTTGAATTATTGTAGTTTTTTCATAAAGTGTTAATGTTTTTATTAAAATTTGCTTTGAAAAATATAAGGTAAGTTTTAATGCACTTCGTAAAATAAAATTGCTTGATTAAGCTTCATACTGCTTAATATCCATCACTAAGTAATATTAAACTTGACTTAAGCATTAAATTAAAATTGAATTATTTAAAAATAATAAATTTCGTACTTTAATGAGGCAATGGAAGAGTCATATCTTTATCATTTATAATAAAAATTAAATTTAGATTATTGTTTATTAGAATAGTGCAATGATTTATACTTATAAATTGCTTACCATCATTAACATTAAGTTCGCATAAATTTAAAATTTCAAAATTAAAATATTTTATTAATCATGGCTAGAATTTATAATTTGATATTAAAAGCTTAGCTTTTATTTTATATTTTGTAATCAAATTGACAAAAATTTTTTACAGGGCAAGAATGTGAAGAAAGAATTGTTATCTTTAGTTGATGAACTACCTGTTTCTTTAGGTGCTATTGCTGTTTCTGCTAAAGATTTAACTGCAATTCGAGACTATTATGTGGCCTTCTTAAACTTTACTCTTAAAGAGTATGTATAAAAGTTATCATTTAAATTCTGTGTTATTAAATTTTGTGAAACATTATTAATTCACTATTCCAAGACTTAAACATTAACTATTTTGATGAACTTAGAAATATTCCCATTATTTTTGAAATTTTGTATGATAGATTCTTTTTTAGACTGGAATGATTAGAAAGAAAATTTCCACTATAATCTGAAAATGTTATGGTTTGTAGTTTTAAAAAATGTCTCTATATAACAATAAAAGCAGTCAACATTGAAAAAAAAATACCTTTACGCTGAGGCAGTGTCATGGCCAATGAGGTTCCAACGAGACATGACTATTGTTAGTTGGAAACTTTCCCTAATAACAACTGCATCGAAAAGTCATTGTGTTATATTAATATTAAGATTTTTTAAAAGCAAGTTTATACACATATAATATGTATTCTGTAATAAAAAATATAACAAGAGTTTTCTAATTGCTGTATATATTATTTTATTTGGTATTTTAGTATAATGTTTTTAGGACTCATTTATTCTAGTTTAAAATTATAATCATGACAATTTTTCAAACTTCAATAGTATAATAAAACTTAATTTTGCAAATTTGAAGATACATATATGCAATCAAATTAAAAGTACTTGTATGTTTATGTTAATTGTATTCTTTTCTTAATTAATGTTTTGATAAACAGGACATTTATCAATAAGAACAAAAGATTACTCATGTTGTAAATTTTCAAACATATATTTTTTTCAAAGCTAGGTTATTTATGCCTTTGCTAAATTTTAAAAAGTTACTTATCTTAATCTGAGGATTGTGCAAGTTCAATAGACCCTGTAATTCCTTCTTGGATGAGTGAGTGAGCACCAGTAGACTTTCCTGTCTCTAGAACTGAATTGGGCCTTACCAGTCAGAGGAAACTTGATAGAGTCTTTGTTATTTAGAAGCAGGGAGACCTAGCAGAAGACTCCCTAATATTTAACATTCCACCCCATGAGGTATTATTTTATGTGCAGGATATTACAATCACAACCTGTTTAACATATTCCATTAATAAACACAACATATTGACATATTCATTTAATGAACACAGCGAGGTTGGATCCTAGCAAAGCCCACATCCTTGGTGCGAATTACTTTATTTAGTGATAAATTTTGTCAGTCTTGGTAACCTTACTTTGATACACTAGATATGATAAACTTAACTATTTCTAGAATTCTTATTTCCTGTTTTTGTTGTGCCTTGGTGCTTTATTTCAGTTTGCTCCGAGAGTGTTTGCTCTCCTAAGATTTTACTACATAATGATTTATCAGTTAAGTTGGGATTCAAATTCACTACTTTCACATAATGAGAATGTCCCCTAATCAACCTTGTCATCACAATCTTCTTTCATGGTTGCCAAAAATAATTACTGAGATATGTCAAAAAATTAAACTCTTTGAATATGATGTCAAACTGCCACCTAAGAAAAGTGTGCACTTCCTTGTACCCCATATCTGCATTGTTTGTTTGTAATCTACAAATCGAGAATAAAAAAATGTAAGCTTTGATCCTTAATTAATTTATTTACTTAATATATATATTGTATGCTTAATTTTTTACATAGAAAAATGTTGACAGTAAAAATTATCCACTAAAGTTGCATTCATACCTTCATTCATCATTTCTGTTTTAAATTTAATTCATCTTCTAATTTCTTACAAAAAAAAGTTAAAAATCTTAAGCATATATTTTCTATACTATAAAAAATTAATAATTTCAAGGCTCTGAGAAAGTAAAAGATGTGTTTAACTTTTATAAAATATTACAAACTATTTAAAATTTCAATATAATTTAATATTGTTCCAGTTTTCTGTGATTGAAAAATTATCTTTGATTCAAAGTCTATTATTTTTTCAATTTTTAAATTAGTATTATATAAAAAAGCTGAGTGTTATTTTTTTTTAAATTTCTGATATATCTCTATTTTCTTTTAAAACACTGAAAAAAATGTTATGTACACTTTAAAGTGTAATTACATTTTCTACCTAACAAATTTATTGTATTAAATTTTAGAAATAAAGATGATGATACTTTACCGCTTTTAAAGCATATAATTGAAAAAGGTAATACATCTACTTATGAATGGCGAACTGGTGAACCACCCGATGTTGTTGAAGTGAAAACTCCTTCCTTTTTACTGGATGTTGATTGCACTAGTACAGATACACCTGATGATCAGGTTTGTTGACATTTATTTCCAGTAATATAAAAGAAAATATATATATTCACATCTGATGTCAAAATAATTTTTATTTGGATTCGTTCAATATTTTATTAATTGAATTGATTGTTTTTTCTTTTCTTTTTTACAATTTTCTCATTATGAGTTATTGTTCCATTTAAATTTTTACTTTTCTGTTCTTAATTCTCACACTTTATAGTTTAAATGTTTATTTATAATTCCTTCTTGTAGTATAAAAAAATCCAGTAGTTTTTATACCCTTAAAAACTACTGGATTTTTTTACACTACAAGAAGATTTTTTTACACTATAAATTTAATATTATAATGCTGTTAATATTTTTATATGATTATTTGTGGAATATAATAGATTAAATATCAGATATTTTTTGTAAATAAAAGTGCAAAGTTTATAAAACAGGAAATATTTGCAAATACTTCAAAAATGTGTACTTACTAATGTATTCCTAATTTTACATGATAATATTTATACATTGAAATTGAGTATTTTTTTCTTGGTGTGTTTAAAATGCTACTGTTGTAAAAATTTATAAAAGATAAATGAATAAAAAATCAAAAAAAGTAATTCAGAAGAAAAATTCTGAAACAAACTCCATTTCTTCCTTGTTTTTTGTAATTACAACAATTATTCATATAGCCTTGTATCAGTAGAAATTGGTATTCAGATTCATGCTCTAAAATTAAATTTGTTATCGTTGCATGTATAGTTTAATTGTCAAAAGCATTTTTATTCTTAGTCAATCATAAGCCATGTTGATTTTATTATGAAAAATATTTATTTTTCTTTCATACTCTCATATTTTTTCACACTTTTATGTCTTTTAACCTCTTACTTGTTTAGATATTATATTTTTTAAGGCTTTATTTAATAATTAATGTCTGATAATTTTGTTGCTTACAAGTGTGTTTTAAGTATTTCCTGGGAAATATGTTTTTTATTGAATTTATTTTGCTATTAAATAACTCTCCTCATAAATTTATTATAATAAAAGTTTTAGCAGATTATAAATTTTAACTGAATGAAATAAAGTATTTTCTGTCTTGAGAGATTTTTATTAATGATAAAAGTATGGAATAAAAAGCTCCAAGTAGGTAAAAAAAAAAAAAAAAAGAGAATAAAAATAGCTATTTTATCATAATTAAAAAATTTTTTTTAATCTCATTTTCTCTCATGAAACTTTCATGAAGAAAGTTTATCCCATGAAGGGATTGAAATTTATGAACTTATAGAAAGAATGATACATATTGTCACTATAACTGATAAATTATTCAATCATCTGGAAATATATTTCTACGTTGACCATATGATATTTTGTGCAATCAGGTTTGTATATGCTAAATTTTACTACACAAATATATATTAATATATTTCAGCAATTTTTACATAAATTTTCTAATTAGTAAAAAGCATTTATAGTTTCTATCTTTTATTTTGTTCTTAAATGTTTTTGTTACTCGTGGAATTTTATTTGAAGTTTGGAAATAATTTTTTCTAATCAACATAAACAATATAATTTCCTGAATAAACGTCTCTGCATTTTCATGTTAAGTATTTAAACTTTTAGTAGTGCTGCATTTCTACCGGTGCTATACGGTTGGTTTGGCGAGAAGTAGAAGGGATGTAAAAATTAATAAAAAATGTCCTTAATAGTATCAGTATACAAAGATACTGAAATTATATCACCTCGTAAAGAAATTGTACAACAAGACAATGCATATTGTTATTTGGAAAACTTGACTTTAATATTTAATTTTAATTTAGTATTCTGTCTAAATTATTTTAATTCTGATAGTGAAGAATCATGTTTAAGGAGTGATGTAGTTTGATATATTTGCATGATGTAGTTTATTGTAATTATTCTTATTAATAAAAGTAAAGCTTAAAATTTATTTTATGAATAAAATTTTTTTCATTCATTGCAATATTCCATTGTTCTGATATTTATCATTGCAATATTCCATTGTTCTGATATTTACTGTATAATATGTATATTATGCCTACCTACTTCTTTCATCAAATAGCTATAAGTACATGTGTGAACATAAGTATAATTTCAACATTGAATACCTTAATTTTGAGTTACAATTTCATTTTGTTCAATTTTCTGGACATAAGACAAGACTCAAGATTTAGTGACTGATGTTAACTGTGATGTCACTTGCAGTTTAACTTTTCTAGGTTTAGATGGTTTGTGTGAAATTTAATAATCTTAAGTTTTTTCTTTTCCATTATATTGTTTAAGCTGATGCAGTCTTCTGAAAATTAGGGCACTTCATTTTTTTTTACATTCGATTTTAGTGTGATTTTATTTCACACTAAAATCAATGCATTTTTTCTCATTTTCTTTCTATATCAGTTTCTTTCAACATTCATAATTCTCAATTTCTTTCCACATTTATGTTATAGAATATAAATGAATAGTTTTTAATACGCAAAATAAAAGTTTTATTCACTTTGTTTCCTAGGATTCTAATGTAGCATGCATGTTATTATTGATACAATAAATAACAAGTAAATGAAAATTGAATTGTATATGATGTTAACCATATGTTCCACATGGACAAAATCTTTGAGATATAAAAATGATACTCAAGTAATAATTTTAATTTATTTACTTTTAGGAAATTGAAAATTATTTGCCTTTATACTTTGAAAATAATCTACTTTAATCAAAATTTGTGCTTAAGAGCTTTTATTTTTATGATCTTTTAACCATATTAATGTGCACATAAATATGCTTTGATTTTTTTATTCTATTTGAATGTTCATGAAAAGTAGTTACTCATTTGAATATTTCATGTCTAGATGTATTTAGTTCAAATCAAATAATCAAATCTGATTTAAAATCATTTTAAAAAGAATCTTGAAGGTTATGCCTAAGAGTTAGTGCAAAAAATATGTAAAAGTTTTCTTAAAATGAGAAGAATATTTTTTGTACATTGATTAGATTGTTTCTTAGTGAAACATTATCTATAGTTTTTTAAGTAATATATTTAGAATTTTGGTTGTGTTTAACTCAATCCATATTACTTAAAATTTTACATATTCTACTCATTATTTTTTCCTGTAATATATTTTTTTCAAGAAAATTAAATTTAAATTTGCTTTTGAAGACATTATTTACAAAATAATTTCACATTGAATAAAAATTAGTGTATGTTTGAAATAAAGAAATACTGTTGAAGAGTGAGTTTATTCATTACATAAAATTTTGTTTTATAAAAAAAATGTCACCTTAAAATATAAATGTTTTGTCCCCAAAATAGTTATTTTTTTATATAATTATATTATTAAATTATAATTTAGTATGTTAAAAGAAATACAAAATGTTTTTTATCGGACGAATTAATTTTATATTGAGTTTTATAAATTTATGAATTCAGTATTGTCCTTATTTTCAAGATCATAAAAATGTTTTAAAAAGAAACATTAACTTTTTGTTCTGCTAAACATTCTGCTCATTCAGCTACCTATTCAATAGCTATTGATGACTAGAATTAATCTTCAAAAGAACTTTAAAATGTCTCATTATATGGTGTGTTGATGTTTTGTTAAAAATATTTTTTATAGATTTATATTTTAAAAAAAGATGTTTAAGTAATTTGATTGCATGTGTAATAATTTTTTACACAAATTCCTTTTTCTTTATTGATTTTAAATTTTTACTTAGTTTATTGTTTTATTCTTTTCAACATTTAAATTTGTTTTGAAATTAATAGATAGATTTTGGAGATTTCAATGCACCTTCTGAATCTGGTGATGATAGAAGTTCCAGTTCACCAAATGGTGATTTTGTACATGTTGATAAAGTAAGTTAATTAATGCTTCTATTAACTTTTGTTCATATGCTATACCACTCAGATTATAAAATATAAAGAAATTTTACTAGGATGAATGTAAACCAGAAAATGGAGACCAAATAGATTTTGGAGATTCTGATATTAATTGGGACATTTCTGTGGTTGAAACACCAGAAGCAAGTCTACTTCCAACTCCTAGTGATAGTGAAGGTAACTATAATGAAATAATTTAATATAATGCATTTTGAAATTATCCCAATGGATGTTTTTCCTTATTAAATATTTTTTTAAAAATTTAATTAAATGAATATGTTTTTTAAATTTGTATCAAATACAAATGTTAACATGAAAATATTATAAAAGATTTTGTAAATGAAAAAAAGTTTTAAAATGATCTGAACAAATTTTATTTTTTTATGCTTTGATATTAATATTAAATAATATAATTAGATAGTTATTGCATGTTATAGTTTTATAGCTAAGTTTATCATTCATTTTCTTCCATTTGAAAATACACATATTGTATTGATATGTTTTAATTTTAAAATATTTACTCCTTTTACAAATTATGAATAATCTCAATGATTAGATGTAATTTTTTTTAAATTTATTCTTAGCATTTCAAACTTTTTTTTAATGATTAATTAAACTCTTTAAAATATTGGCAAAAACCAAAAAATAAAAATTTAATTTGAAATGTTTTTCTCATCAATAATTATGTTACTTACTCTATTTGAAAGGTGGTAAAGTTGCCAGAGGTACTGATGCATTGTCTGTTCTAGAAAATGAAGCCACTCGAAATGGATTTTATAATGATTTGTTAGAGGTAATTATTTTATAATTTTTTAAAAAATTTTTTACATAAATTTATCTTACTTAATGGTTTTTTAATTCTATTTTCTACATAATTTATATTAATTTTAAATGCATACAGTGTCTTAGTGAGCATAATTGATGCCATCACCAATTATGCTTGTTGGAAATCACGTGTGTATTTCTCTCTGCAGATGGTTGACAACGCTTTTTATAACTTGAGAAATTTCCTTTTCCACTGAAAGGTCAACATCTGTAGCTGATTTCCCAGGCATTTTTCGGTGTCTTCTTACATGGACATTTGTATCAATACCTCATTTTTCACAAAAGAACCTAATCATTTTTAATTGACTCCTCACATATCTGGTCTCGAATTTCTGCATGTTCTCTCTCTAATGATACAAAATCATGAAAAGCTTCTCTAAAATTGATTTTAGGATCTTGTAATTTGAGCTCTACATGATTAATTCTTTTCAAGATTTCATGCCAGAAATGAATTAGTTATGAAATTAAATTTAAATATATTTTGTAACAAAATTGGAGCTTCATTTGTGGTGGTAATATCTTCTGATAATTACTGTAATAGTTCTATTAAGTCCTCCAGTCCATTAACAATAACACTAACTGCTTGTGCTGTAGCACTCCATCATGTTTCAGATTCATGTTTAACAGTTTTATTTTAACAGTATTTTAATAATCCTAGCATAATGTTGAACATGAGAGAAACACATGAATATTTTCAACTATTCCAAAACATGTAATCTTGCTTAGTTGCAGTAATTCCAACTAAATTTAATGAATGGTTATCGCAATTTACAAATAATGTTTTTTTTTTTTTTTTTTCTATAATTCTCTGATCAACTCCAAATAAACGACCTGACATCACCGCGACATTATCATAACATTGAGATCTATAGTTTATTAAGGAAATCTGATCAGAATTTAATTTTTCTAAACTTGTTTTTTTAATTGAGGCTGTATCTCTAAAAAGTATTCCAATAATTCCTAAGAAAGATTCCTTGATAGAAAATTATCTGTTAGTAGAATCAATATCTATATACCTGAAGACCTGGGACATTTGTTCACGATGAGAGTGATCCGGATTCAAATCAAATAAAAGTCCATAATAATTATTTCGCTTGATATCACTTATTAGTTCCTTTCAAACTGCAGAAGATAAATAAATTCATTTTGAATTTGTGGAGATAAGTATGAGATAGTTTTTGACGTTTCCTTGACATTTTTAAGATGAGTTGCAAAAAGTGGATCAAACTGTGCTACAAGTTTAAATAAAGATAACAGATTTCCATTATTTGTACTATCTTCAAGCGTAATATTTTCAGCATGACTTCGTAGAGGTAGATTTTGTACTATGAAATATTTCATACATGCTAATATTCGGTGCAATATATTTTTCCAACGTTCCTTTTCGGATTGTATATTTGCTTCAAATAATGTATCAATTCCTGTTTTATTAAGTAATCTTCTTCCTGTTTCTTCCCAAATTGTGAATAATTTTCGATGATTTAGACTGTTTTCATCACTAATCAATTTATTTTTTTCCTCCATTTTTTAAAACCAGACTCTGTTATGAAAGATGGTTGTGTAATAGAATTTGATGAAGTAAACAGTATGCAACAAAAGCAATATGTTGCATTGTTCTTAGGTGATTATATTAACCAAGATTGGTTAATTTCAGTTCCTCCTACTTCATTTCTGACTCGTTGAGAAAACCAAGATTTTGGCATTAGACATTTAGTTGACGTTCCAACTGCATTTAGATTCGATCTGAAATAATAGAGATCCACAAACAATAATTTCTGTGCAAAGTTGATTCGATATTATTGGAATATTATTCTTAAATTTTAAGTAAGCAACATCTTAAACTTCAGAACGTCTGTTATTACAAAGTAACTTCCTGTTGCACTTTTGGTACTTTTTTCATTGTATATGGACAGGCATTTGGAACTTATGTACTTAGATGACTCTCCTCATTATCTTCAGGGTCTTGTATTTGTTGCGATATGTTATCACATGAAAGTTTAACTACAGAAGTGGTACAATCTGAATCTGATTTTGCTTCATCATTATTTTATGGTTTATCCTTTTATGATTCTTTCACTAAATATGATTTTATCATCATTCTACTTTTCTGAACTTCTTTCTTTTTTTTTTTTTTTTTGTTTGTTTGTTTTAGTTTGAAAACCGCTAAGTTTTTTTCCCTAGCATTGACTGAATAAAAATTTTATTATATCATGTTTGAAACAATACAGGAAATACAGGAAATAAAACATAAAAAAGATTTATTACAAATTTCAAATAATGTAGCAATAAAATTCCATTGCTTCAATTATTTTATTGAATATTGTTAACAGTTTTGTACATACATTGTTCACTGAATTATAGAATCGTAGAGTAGGTCTGAATAGTAAAATCGTCAATAGTTAAAAAGTAAAATACATAACAAAAATATCTATTGTTATAATTGGGTTATTGAATTAATAATAGTTGCCTATGTTGACTATTAATAATAGCTTATAATGAAACAAAGCATTAATTATTTTAAAATAATTAGAGTAAACTTTATGTGCACTTAGCTTAATAAATAATTATATATCACTCTCTCTGAAAAATGATATGCTCAGAAAATAGGTATGTTGATTAATTCGCTCCATTAATTCATTTGGTTATACTAAATTAAGTATCAAAAACCTTGGAATAAAATCCATTTTTTTTTCTCAAATTCTTTAGTTTAAGATGAATTAAATTAAATAATATTTATTAATTACAATATTTGTTTAAATTAGCAATAGAATTTAAGCTATTCCTCTTGTTTTGTTCTCAAAACACAATTCCTCAATTGCAATCTTTTTAATGACTCTTAATACATAACACTCTTATACATAACACAACAGAATATTTTCCATTTAATTACTAAATATTTTTCTTATTTAGCTTCCAAAAGGGCCATCAGAGGCTGATATATCTACCATAAAAAAGCTTAATTCATTAAAAATCTTAGTTTATAACAATTCAAAGCAATAAAATATTTTGTATACTGGCATTAGATAGAATTGAAAAATCGTGCTCCAGATTAAACCCCTCAGTACACGTTTGTAAAATTGTATAATTAATAACTGATCAGAATATAAATAGTATTTTAAATCATGTTCCTCACCAATTGATTATCTCAGTAAAATTGGACCTATTATTTAAACTTGTTATATTTTTCTCTAAAATAAGAGTTAAATAAGAATATGAATTTTTTTAAAATATATGTTAAATGTATATTGCTTAAATTATATGTATAATACTTTTATTTGTAAAATGAATAATAAGAAATAAAAAAAATAGATGATTATTAAAAATAATTAAGATTTTCCATTGTCATAAATCTTACTCTTAAATGAAATTCCCTCATTTCAGCTAAACATCAATTTTAATTTCTTTTAAAAACTGCCATTAGTTTAAGAAGTAGTGCTTTAATTGGCAATTTTTAGCAGGTAATATATTGAACAAAATAAAATAGGATTAAAAAGACATGAGTGCAGATTGATTATGTTGCCAACATTCATGGTCACTTGCATACTTTTAAAGAGCACATAAAGTTGATAATGATTTTATAAAATTAATTTTTAAAATGGTAATGATATGCTTTCGATTATATTTTTAAACATGTAATTCTGAGGAAGAAACAGTCTCTACAATTAATTTTCCTTAGAAAAATTAAAATGCTATCATCGAATTTGATATTTCATTATATATATTATATATAAATATAGATTTTATATCTATAAATATAATTTGAAATGTGAATAGAAAATACAAAAATATAATGCAATTAAAACCATTTATAATTGTACCTTCACATGAAGAATATTTCTCACCATTTTCGAGTAAAAGCGCACATTAATTAAATGAGCCTTGATCGTTCTGGTAGCAAGTTTCAAAGCCCTGATTTCACACCATATCAAATCTGGGAGTTCAATTGGAAACTTTGCTTTGCAGTGAAGCTAATTGCTTCTTCCAAGGGGCGCAGGATAGCCGATTAAGAGGTTGAAATAGCTTCTTAAATTATATCATTCAGATCATCAACATAAACCATAATTATTTATATCATAAAAAATTTAAATTAAAAAATGTAATATTGATAATTTTTGAATGTTTCATTTTCTGATTCCAAAACTTTAAGACCCTTGTTAACAAGTCTTCATTTGATTTCTGTTTAAATAATTAAATTATTCCATAGCATTATCAATGCAAAATGCAGGTGAGTAATGAAACACTAATACAGACAATTTTAAATTTCTTTCAAAATACGCATAAGTTCAAATTATATAATTATATACATATATAATAAAATCAGAATTTTTTTGTCAAGCAATATATAATATTATTAAAGGTAATTTTTTGCCCAAACTGATGCATTGTGTGTTCTTTTTCAAGTTTTTCATTAATTCAGAAATCAAAAATTACAATTTAGAAGGGATATCAGAAATTACAGGTACTGAGATAAAAAAAAATATTTTTTTAACTTTTATGTCACATAATTTTATTTAGAGAAATTTTCTCAATCGGTTATCTTAGTAGTGAAAATTTTCTTCTTATTATTTTTAATATATTTAACGAAATTATTTTCTTAAGATATTGAATATATTTTATTATTAAAATAGGAGCTAATTTTTATTAAAATCAAAATTTATTTTTATTATGAATGATTTTAGAACTACTGTTCATGCTATGGCATAAATTTTTCAATGAATTTATATCATTTAAAAACAATCCTAATTTTTAAAGTTTTACAATACATAAGGAGAAGTATGCCCTATTTCTTCACTATTTTCTTGAAGGGAATTTTCATTTTAAAAGATATTTTTTTTATATAAATTGAACTAATTAAAATTTATTTTGTGTACTTAAGTATACAAAAAAAGAAACATTTATAGATTTTTAACTTTTACTATTTGAAAAAAGAATTTTTCAATATAAGGTGTTAATGTAAAGCCAACAAAATTACAAGTTAAATAAAAAGTATTTCTTCGATTCAGAACATTTACACATTAAATAAATTAGTTTTACATGAATAGTTTTTTAAGTAATGAGTAATTTGAAATTTAATTTTCAAAGCTCAACAAATATTTCGCTAGTAAATACTATACTGGCAAAAAAAATGTGTTTAATATTCAAATCAAAAAAATACAAAAAATGCATTGTAGACAGAAATATAACTTACTGCAATAATATTTTTAATGTCAAAACGATGGACGAAATGATATACTAACCATGTGAACCATAGAAAGGAAAAAGTTCGTGCATTTTCCTAGAATTTGGAGGTAATTGGTACTTAATCCCTGTCATTTCGATTCAAGGAAGAATTCTCTAGGAGGTGTTGATACTGTATACTGCAATATTATTTTGAGAAAAATTTCCCCCCTTTCATTGAAGGCCAGTTTGCTGCAAGGCACATTATTTTGGACAAAGGGGACAACTAATAAAAAACAAACTTTCAGCAAGAATTTCTCATTAGTATAACGTGACTCTAGACTAAAACCCTACAATAAAGCTTGAGATAAAAATACAAGGTTTTTTTATTTTGAGATGATGAATAATAATTTTGTAGAGTCTCAATAGCAACTGAAACTAATATTTCTATGACTTCTTGATAACTTAAGTTAAATCTGAATTTTCTCTTATGCTATTAGCACATTTAAACTCTTACAAGTATTCGTTAATAATTTTTCAGTTTTATGAAATTTTCTTTTTTGCGAGTAATTTTTTATTATGGTATTATAGACAAAATAAGATTAAATTTCCACATTTTGTATTACAAAAAGAAATCAAAAATATTAACGAAATATTGCTTGTGAAATAAAATAACTCAATCTCTTATGAGAAATTAAATTCCAAATCAAACAATATTTCAAAACACTAAAATTTCGAAAAATGATTTTGTCGTTTTAAATTTTTGAATAAGTATCACATCCAGAGGTACAGTAAATATTCGTTAAACTTTTTTTTTTTTTTTTTTTGAGTACAACAAATTTATTTGCTTTGTTAACATTATTGTTACCACTTTCATTTGCATAAAATTTGACCTAGAAAATCTGTATAACAAATTTTCAATGTAAATTGCCATATAACATTGACACAAATAATTTAGTAAAGAACTTTATACTAAAATAAAAAGCCTCTCATATATATGCATAAAAATTGAACAGAACAATCGAATATTCCATCAATTTTATATGAAAAATTAAGGTATTTTCGTTATTTACACATTTACAAGATTTGTAGCCAAAACAACAGTACCATAAACTTTGAGCATAGTATAAAACTTAAATGGAGAAGATTAAAAAAATGAAAAATGACAATCGAACTGATTAAGAACCGAAAATCGAAAGCATGTTTAATAGCTAATCGAAAGCTTTATAATTTTAAAAAAGAACCCTAAGGTATGCAAAATTATTATTAATAAGGTTTATGATTAAGGAGTTTCGTTGATTGCAAGCTCCATCTGCTTTTCTCTCATAATTTTTCACCAACCTTTTCTCTCTTTCAATTTGTTTTGAACTTCAAACTTCTAATTTTTTCGTTGGCGTTTTTGTATATGACATAAGAATTATAAAAGGCAAAACATATTTCTCAGAATAAAATTGATATTATAATCAAATTAACGTTGAAATTTTTTGGAAAATTTTATCTTTGAAATGATTTGGCACCCATCTGTTAGCTGTGCCTGGGGCATGATAGCCCCCATTTCCCCCCTCCCCTTATGCCACTGTATGCATATAGAAAATGTTAGATAAACATGAATATTAAACTTTAAAGTTATATGTTTAATTTTCACCCAAACTGGCGTATTTTAAATGTTCATTGTAAACACAATATTTTTATTCGAGAACACAGTTAAAACTCACAACCCCTCCCCCTTTTTTACATTACTGTGAAAACAAATGGCTTTTGCATATAATTATAAGAAAAAAATGGAAATATTTTTGTGCTCATAAATATCAAATACTTAAATAAATGTTAAAAATGCATGTATTTTATGTATTTCACCCAATGTGCAGATATAAATGCATGTATTTTATATTTCAGTAAAACAATTAGTCATTTTACTATAGGAGCAATGATATATAAAATGACATATTAATATTATATAAATCATATTGTACAGCTTGATAATTATAGTTAAAATGCATTGATGTGTGCAAGAAAGCCATATTTTAATGACAGTCTAACCTTCATGGTGAAATACATATTGCTAATCTCTTATTTTTTGTTTCATTGCTTCATTTTTATTTAACCCATCAGATTTAAGAAAAATTATAAAAATATATTTATTAGAAAAGCATTTATGTATAATAGTCATTATAATATTTTAATAATCATTTTTAATTTTGCAGTTGGAATGCTTTTTGGAGCAAAGGATGCTAGAAGTAGAATCCTCAACTGCTGATATTTTAGCTTCAAATCTTTTCCAGAATGCATCTCCAATCTTACAAATGCAGTCTGCAGATGCTATTCAACACATGTTGAGTTCTGTGAAAAATATATCTTCCCAACTTATGACAACTAAACTTAAACATCTGTATCTTATTAAAAGCTCTCCTAGGTAAAACAAAAATAATTATATGAGAATTTATTATAATACATTACTTTTAAATAATTATTTTTCTGCTGCATTTACTTTTGAGAATATATATTTTTATATTGAAAGAAAATATGATGATAGATTTTTAATCCAATTTTAATAAAATTTGCTTAGTTGTAGCAGTCAAATTGATACTCTTTAATTTATACTTAAAGATATTATTTCATACTAAAGCTTTTATTAAATGAATATTGTTTAAATATGTAAGTGTGTACAAGCATTTTCACACATATATATTTTCTTTAAAATGTTATTAATGTTTATAAATTATTTTATTTTTGCTTAAAAAGTAGTTTCATATTTAGATCTACTGTAAAATGTAAGTTTATTATCAAGTTTATGTTATTAAAAGAATGTATCGAATTTTCAGTAGTGTTTCTAAAGCTAAGTTCAGGATTAGACTTAACTTACTTTGTATCTTCCACAATTAAATTTTTAGCTCTTTTAATTTTATCAGAAAATCGAGTGTTTTGTTATATTAACTTTTGTTGTGAGACTTAAAAATGTCTTAAGTACAATGATATTTAACTAAAAATCATTTTTCACATATTTAACTAAAATATTTGTACATAGGTATGTTGATAGATTAGTTGATTCCTTGAAGAGTAAATTAGAAACTGCTGATAAAATGGTAGAGTGTCAGAAGGTTGTCAAAATGAAGTACCATGATGCAATAGATGAACAAACTTCTCTAGAACCCAAAATTAAATTGATTGTTGAGAAAACAAAAATACTGTTGTCTCAGGTATAAATAATTCAATTTTTTATATTTTGATTACATGGTGTTCCACAATTTTTATGTTTTTTTAAAATTGTTTTTTAGGTTGAAAAAGATATATCTAAGCGATACAAGAACCGTCCTGTCAACATAATGGGTGGAATAAGTGCATTACAACAAATAACTGTTTACTAACATGACTTTATTTTAAATATATAGATGAATTATATATTTGTAAATATGCATTTATTTAAAATTATTGAATAATTTTAAATTGTCAAGAATATATAAAATTTAAATACCGAGATGAGTACTTATAAGTACTTGCTGTCATCCTTTTGTTTTATTAAGTAAAGGTACTTTTATATATCTCTACTACTTCTGTTTTCATTATAGAAAACATATTTTTACTTATATTCCCTTATTAGTATTTAAAATTAAAGGTTTCATCTCAATATCCAAAACAAAAATTTATCCCATTTTAATTATAAATAAATTTTTAGATACTTAAATAGTACTGAAAGTCAGATTTAATTAACATTAAAAAATATAAAAGTATTTAGTATTTTACCTTTGTAGTAATAAAGGTAAGCAGTAATTATATGCTGATTTCATTATAAGACATAGTGCTTAAAATTGTAGCTTACTCAAATATGTACTATTCATAAATTTCAACTTTTAAAAAAAGTGCATGAAATAAAATAAAAATTTTAAATTATTTCTTAATGAACAATGTTTTAACTTTTTTAGGATTATTTGTAAAAAGTAAAATAACTAATTTATAATGTTTACCATATTTATCTTTATAAAGTCAAATAAAAATTTTTGCGATTCATTTGAAAAAGTTATCACTATGGCTAAAAAATATTTACTTATACAATCAACTTAATTTACAATTATTAATAGGTATCTCTCAAATTCTTTCCTAAAAACAGGATATTAATATATAATATACTTAAGTAATTAAATGAGTGTTTATGTTTGGTAACATGCATGTGTATTAGAATGTAACATAAAATTGAATCAAATGCATTCTTAATGGTTTTAAATATATTTAGTAAATATTAAATTATAAATAAGTTCAATTTTTTTATTACACATTGATTTTTTCTTATCAAATAAAAATGTGAGTTAGTGTTCATCATTATTATGACTTTATTATCAACTTACAAATGTTTCCTTATAAAATGTGGTTTGTTTGAACTGGAAGAAATTTTCAACTTTTCCTGAATCTTCAGAATCCAAGTTTATTCAATCTCATCAGAGTTGAAAATTACTCTATCAGAAATGTTTTACGAGAAATAGAGAAGGGGATAATTTGCTGGTAAATCCTCCGTTGAGTAAAATAAGTTTAGTAATTCTTGTTGATGGATTTTTTCCTGAGTTGCTTGTGTAGGTTGTTCATCATCAATTTAAAATAGATATTGTGTGTTTGACAAGCACAGACATTGTTTTACATAGAGCTTTTCTTCCACTCTTTGCTGATGCTAATTGTATGTATCCACAGTAATCATTAAATTTAAATTCTTATGATGTATAATACTTTGAAATCCAACCATGTCCACAATAAAATCATTTTTGTGTGAATGCTTTAACACTGTGTTTATTGCCTTCCGGAAGACTTATCATAGGTAATGAGTAATGTGTTACAAAAAAAGATAATCTAGAAAACTACTAAGCATCTACCCTGACAGGCATGCATGCAAAAAGGAGAAGTGCAACATCCATCTCCTTTGTTCAACAGTGGCTGGGATCGAGATTAAAATCACTATCCTTACCACTAGGCCATAGTAAACCTATCCTTGAATTTTTTCTGTAGTTTTAAATTGATATCAGGCATCCTTATTAATTCACTGTCTTACAGAAAATAATGTAAGTAAATCAGTTTTATTTTATTGATTTTTTTTAGTTTCAGTTTACCTTATTGATTTTTCTAATTTTGACAGTTGAAAGCAGATGATTGATTATGATGTATTCAGCTTTTCTTCTATATCTTAATAATTGATGTGGATTTATATTAATATTTCCTTCAAAATGTCAAAGTAAGAAGTTTGAGTATCTTCCAATTTCCCTTTAAAATCATGTCACCAAAATAGAAATTGACGAATGCATTTCTAACTGCGTAATTGCTAATTAAATCTTCTCTGTATATTTTTCAACTATTACTTCAGCATTAATTCTGTGTTTAATTTCCCTAATTGTCAAATGAGCAATGAGTAATTTTATTACTATCCATATTAGAAAGTTAGGAGCAATAGTTTAAGGAAATGTGCACCATGCAAAACTATTGTCTAAAGATTATCTGAATCTACCTAAAGTAGATACAAAAAATAATGTTTCTTTGATACACCAAAAAATGTTTGATTTGACCTAATAGAAATACAATTTATTCAGACTGATTCATAAATAATTTTTCTATTACTTATGATTGACTTTGAAATTATATATTTTATTGTGTCACTAAATAATAACTGTTGGAAAATTAGAATTAATGATGAATTGGAAGCACTTATCACTCTTAAAAATATTGTAAGATTTATCAAAGCACAAACGTTCATGGCTTAAATACATTGAAAGATCAGTTGATAGCTGAGTGGCTAAGATCTTGCATTAAAAGCCTATGTGCAATAGATCAAGAAGTAGACCAAGGAAAAAATGGTTGGAATGACCTTGAAACTTTAAAGGGTCTCCAACTGGAGAATTAAAATTAAGGACACAGCTGTCAGAAAACACATTCTGCTGCTGGCTAACCCCACCTTGAGCTGTAGCTCCAATAAAGATTGTATTCTAGTTGTACTTGCAGATTGCTGTAAGGAGATGTGGCCATCTCTTGGTGAATATTAACGGGGAAAAAATATATTTCTGTCACAGAAACCATAAAGTGAAGCATTAGATAGGGTTTTCTTATTTATATATGTATATATATATATAAAAAAACATTGTATTTCTTATAGACTTAACTGGGTGTGAAGATTTAATTGCATTTTTATAGTTAAAAGAAGGTATAAACAAAAGTATATATTAAAAAACATTTTACTCTCATTATATTAAATAGTGAATACAGTATAGTAAAGTCATAAATACAAAAGAAACAAGTTCTGCTGGTCTGCAGATTCTTCATTATCAAACCAATCATTACATCACTAATAAATAATCCATCCCATCACTAATAAAAATGAAAAATGAATAAACTGAATATTTTAACATGTAAACATTTAATGTTTGTAATAAAAGCTGCTGTTATGTACTAAAACGCAAATAATTATTAAACTAGAATAGTAAAAAAAAAATAGTTTTAAAGAAAAACAATAGTGGTAATTTCAGCAAAATAGGTTTTAATAAAACAAGCATTAATTACAAACAAAAAATTTTAAACCAATATATAGTGAAGAGTGAATATTTTTCTTATAAAAACTAAATTATGTTATTTTTATGGCGTCTGCACCTCTGGATAAACAGTGTTAAATGCCTTACTCTTTGGATCATAAATGTTAAGATTTTGTCTACTTGTGTGAAAAAGCGTCTTACTGGGATACCATAAGATAAACAACTCATATGCCAATCGAGGCTTATTTCTTTTCAGGATTGTCACTTCATGGGTGGTTTGATAAAAAATGTTTAACCTGTGATTGCGTTCCCCGAGATTGCTACGATTCACCACAGCAAATAAAGTAGTTAATAATAGCAAATAAAAAAATATTTTGTCAGCCACAATATTCTGTGTTTGACTAAATATCAATTTAATATTTCAGAATTCATTTTAAACTGCTCACGCCATCCAAATAATCTTATTGAATATAAAGTGACCATAGAAGGCTAAATTAAACAAAATCCTATGTTATCCTAATATTTTTATAGCATTTCTTTCTAAAATTGTGATTGTAACATCTCTTGACATTAATAATCGTTATTATATCATTTTGAAACGTAGACCAGAATCTACATTTCAAAATGGATTCTGAATCATTACAAATGTTCTCGCTAGATGTGGGAAACGAATTTACTAATTGTTCAACTGCAGGTCACTACTAACCATTCAATTAGCAGATCAGAGATTGTTGAATATAATCAAGAAGCCATCAGAGGTGGATGGTAAGGAAGTAAACCAATTGCTCGTTCATTGTCTATACACAAGCATATTTACTACGCAGTATTGATAGACAGATCACACACACATTGCAAGAAATACGGTTTACATCACTATAATCTTTCACCACTTACCATGTAATATCTTTTGCTACACAATTGGGACATTGGTCTAATTGATCAACTGAATTAAAGTTGTTAAAATCCTTCAAGACTACTCGTAATTTTGAAAAGTCAAGTAACAAGATAATCATTTGAGCATTCACACTTCAGTAGCGGAAGAGCATTAGTTCTTATAAATATTTAAAATGTTAAGACCCTTGAAAGGCATATCTATGATTAATGCAGGGAACAAATGAGATCTATTTCTTTAATAATTGTTCCTATAATTTGAAGACAATTGCCACCATGAAGTTAGTTACATTTGATTTTTGTGTTCTAGTAAAAATGAATGGTGCGATATTGTATATTGAAACGAAGCATGTGATTTGTCAGCAACATTAATTACTTTAGTTCCGATTGTGACCACATTGTTATGAGAAGTTATACAATTCTTGTTGCATTGACATGGAAGCTCTTCATATATTTTACATTTTTCGGTAATATTGTATATCTGTTCAGTACTCTATTTGAATCAATTACAAAATTGTAGGACAGTAACTTAGTATAAAACAGCATTTTGAGTACAGAAATTGGAGAAGAACACGGACAAAGTGCAGTAGTTTGTGATTCATTTTCAGTTCGTTACATTTCTAATGTGAATTAGACTTATTTACAAAATAAGAAGCTTTACATTACATAGAACATTAAGTTATTAACAATTTATTGATAAGCTGTTATGGCATCTATGCATATATTTTGGGAAAGACATTTTAAGACTAAATTTTGATTCAACTACAATAGTAATGTATCCTTTTTCTGTGTGTCAAAAAGAATAAAAAATTTATAGCTCTTATAATGAATCAACGAGAGATACAATCATCTCACAGAATTCAATAACAAAGAACCAATAAGATTTAATAAGTTGAGCTAGCTACAAAAATTAATAGTCGTGTATATATATATATACTCATTTATATTTTCTACAACAATAGCGATATTTAAAATAAAATTTTATAAAAGAAGATATTAAGAACGCGTTCCGTAAGCGTTACCTTTTAGTAAATAAATGTAACGGATAGTAAAAATTTGTTTTCACCATTTATAAACAATCGTAAAGGTAATCGCTAAACTTGTCATCAGATAATATAGCTAAAATTCTAGAATTAAAATTTATTTTTTTTATCTTTTCTTCACATAACATGGTTGCTCTTAAAATAAAAATTAGTACAACATTAATTTCTTTTTGAATCAGTTTGTCGATGAGTTAATGAGTGTACATAAATTCTGAAATAACTCATGTAGGCTTGGAATTATATTACGAGCAATATATTTCTAACTTAGAATTGATTCAATAAAAAATATTTTTATTACTATTAACTTATTAAAAAATATATTCAAGTATCATACATATATGCATAGCGGTACAGGCGAGCACCGGTCTATCTTAAAGTTAATGCGTTTGGATTACACTCCCATTACCAAGCGCCTCGTAATTTTGAACCCCAGTCAGGTGACGAGGTCACAGATGAGTTGGCACCCACCTCTTCACATCGATGCAACGTTAGCAGAAGAACTTTGAACGTCACAGTTTTACTTGGATACGTCCGCAAACCATAGACCTCCAACTTCTCAGTGAGGGGGAATGTGGTCACCCTCCTAATTAGTGCCTGAGGCAAATTCAAGTATCATAGAAAATTACCATGCATTTTATATTATTTATACTTTCTCCACCAAAACATGAGTTTTATTACAGTTACCATGTTCAGCCAAAACTAACAAATCTTAATAACATAAAAATTATTTCTATTCGATATCATTTATATAATAAACTACTTTTGATAATCATAGTTCTTATAAATAAAAATTATGATTATTATGCAAATTTATGAAAAGTTTATTATTTTCACTATTTCTTTGAACATTATATCTATCTCAACTATTTCAAAATTTAGTGTACTTATTGTTATTGACCTTGAAGACTTCAAAATTATACACAAATCACAACACTGAATTGTATATCAATATTAAAGATGGATAATATATTTCTTAATTTATTCTAAATATATGTGGAGAAAAATAAATATTCAATTAGATAAAACGTAAAAAAAATGTAGCTTTGATTTATTGAGATTTTATCTTCTTACAATGTGTATTTTTATTATTATAAAAAATAATGCAACAAATATACATGACTAAAAATTTTTAAAAGATGATATTTTACAGTGTCTATATTTTCTAAATTAAACTCTGTGTGCAACAACCCATTGGGGTGGTGGGGAAGTTTACAGCGCCCATATCAGTTTTCTTAACCAAGAGCTCTGGGGTGCGAAGCGTGAGTCTCTGTTAAGTGGTCAGCTTAACATGAAAGCTCCAATGTTCAGTTCCCAAGCATGCTTGGTACTCAATTTCATCGAACCAATTGAAGGGCTGAGTCGACTTTACACAGTCCAGAGGATCCTTTTTCGGATCTGTGCATTGGAAAAACGATACGCTACCACTACGCAACGGTCTTCAACTATATTTTCAGTCCCGAGGATAGACTTTACACAGTCCAGAGGATCCTTTTTCGGATCTGTGCGTTGGAAAAACGATACGCTACCACTACGCAACGGTCTTCAACTATATTTTCACGTCGATAATACATTGTTCGATTAATTAAATATCTTTTGTTCAAAATCAATAGTCAATTTTACCAATTCTACACTTAAATTTTTATCTGTTAAGTTAAATATTTTTTCAAAATTTTCATTCGAATCCTTTATATCATTAAAAATTTAAGATGCTAATTTCTTTGGACTTTTTATTACAAACGCTCTACTAATTTACAATCTTTTCATGTATATCAGATTCTGTAAAGCATGTCTTATTAGCATTTATTTTTCTCCTTCATTAACATAAGTATTAATCAACTTGCTTGTTTATATTTATATAGACTTATAACTCAAATTCTTATTTCAGGAAATGAGAATTTGAATCGTTTTCTTAGAAAAATTTAAACGCAATCGCTTTTAAAACTTAACAAAAAAAATAAATAAATAAATAAAACATGATATTATAGTTTAAATGTTGCTGTAGTTCTAAATAGTGCTTTAGTCCAAATAGTTCTAAATAGTCATGAGCACTCTCAAAACAAAATATATTTGTTTCTCTCTTTGGAATTTCGTAATTTCAAAATACTGCGTTCTTATGTATAACAAATATTTAATAACCATACTTCATATCAATTGCAATTTTTAATTGTGAAAAAAATCGTATTTAAAGTAAATTTTAGAATTATTTTAACTGTAGAAAATGTATTAATAGATATATTTTATATTGAGGTGTTTGACAATTGAAATAAAACAATATATGCTTTCAGTAATGCAAATCAATCATTATAAAAATATTACAATTTTTTATAAACTAATAAAAGAATAATTCCGAATTAAAATGAATGATTAGATTTATACAATGCAGTTTCGTTATTTAGTTGGGGAAATAATAAAAATATGAATATTAGCCAATTTGTAACAATTTTGTTTAAGAAATGTATCACATTTTTTTGTTACATATATCTTAACATTATACATCATAAATCAGCTTACATTTATATGGTATTAAAAGTTTGGAGTTTTTCCTTATAGATATGTGCGTAAATGCGTAATCAGACAATTTTTATTGAAATATTTGTAGTTTGCATTAAGATTTACAATAAAAGACTTCACAAGCAAATCCTCAATATTTACATATGTAATAAATTCAACGTCGTTTCTTTAAATAAAATCAACCATATTCTTAAATATTTTTAAAATTTTTAAGCAAAATTTATAGAATATTATGCATTTTTCATTACATTCTTATAAAAAATTACTTTACGTGAAAGAAGTTCATTATAAATTAAAATTAAGAGACACATTTTGTATGATGATGTTCAAACATATGAAGAATATTTTGTAAATTTTAAATTTCCATTGTTCAAAAAAAGATTTAATACAAAACACTGATTGAGATGTATAAAACAAATTAGAAACATTATGTAAGATTCAAGCAATTTTGTTTTTTGAATTCAAAATTGTCTACATTAGTGAATTTCATTTATACTGCTAAAATATCTGTACTTCATTTAAAATTTAGCATATGGAACAAATTTAAAATACACATGCATAAAGAAACTTACTCTGTGTATGAAGAACTAATGAATGGAAATAAAACTTCTCTATGACTTCTTCAAGAACTTTATGATAATTCTTCTAAGAACTATGAATGGAAATAAAATTTCTCTAAACAAGAATTTCTGTATAAAGAAAATAAAATTTTTCATGCATATAATTTCTCTAAACACGTGTTTCATATTTTTCAGTCTCCAAAATAAAGGATGTTATTTGGTTAAAATGAAAGTTTTATCTATAGCGATCCTGTCACTTCTGAAACTGGTGATATTTTAAATCGTAAAAGCTAAAAATAAAAAACTAAATTGATGAGCCTTTACCTTCAGTTGGGAGAGAATTATTTTTGATTCGCACCCTTGTATAGTACCCCATTTTCTAGAAAGGAACGAGATACTGTGAATAACTCAATGTTATTTTGTGTTCCTAAAGTGAAATATGGAACAAAAATTGGTATAAACTATTTTTCAGGTTTTTAGTTTTTCCTTTTTCGCCCCCCTCCCTGCCGAATGACTTCTTTGCCGTATTTATTACGTAGATATCAACTAGAGAATTACATAGAAGGTAAACAGATTTAAGATCGAAGCCAAAAGAAAATTTTGAGTTCGATCTTAAATTTTCTTTTGACTTCGATCAAAAGAAAATAACCTATAAATTATACAATTTTATTTTAATTTTCTAAATTTTTTAAAAGAACTTTAGTTTTGAATTTTCCTTGAAAAAGCTTAAATCTACATTTCATTTATAAAATGATATGTCATAAATCATATAATGCCATAAATCATATTCATTAGGAAAGGCACTTAATTATAGCTGCTTTTTGTGACACTGGAAGTTAGTATTATTCATTAAATATTTAATATCTTCGTACTACGTTTTAAATTTCGTTTTATATTTATTTTTCATTTAAGAATTGCAAATGGAATCTCCTACACTTTTAATAGTTGTTTTTCTTGCTTTTCTCAGAAACTTATATGATCTTCTTGATTTTTATTCATCATTAATTCAATTTTGATTGGATAAAACCGTAAGCTATTGAAGGTATTCGGGCTATTTATGTTTACTTTGGCCTTATTTTAGACATATAATGTTTCTATCTTTTATATTGAACATATGCTACTAAATTGTTTAGTAATTTAGTAAAATATACCAAAAATTGAAAGCTTAATATACATATATAAATCGGGCATTATTTATGGTGCTATTCATGAGTCCTAATTCTTCTTATATGTTCTACTCAAATAATTGTACAATGAAAAATTATAACTAAAAAAGTAAATTAATTTTGGTATAATGAGATTTATCCAACAAAAGAAAAATGTTAAAATTTATGATTCTTATAATAATGTATGTCATTGAAAAGGTAATTTATACAACTTCTGTAATAAAATATAATTTTTCAATTACGACACTGCCTGCAGGATGATTACAGGTTTCGTAATATTTATCAAATATCGTTATTGTTTTGGGGTGTCTATTCAATCTACTTTGTCCCGTAAAAACCTTTTGAATACCTATTATTTTAATCATTCTGTGGAAAAATATTCACTATATATAATTAATGATATTTCGTTAATTGTGTTGTATATACATTAATTTTATTTTCAAAATGAAAAAAAATTGGAGCAACACCATATTAAAAATTTTTATTTTAAAATGTAAAATTAACTGAAGTATTATTTGAATGTCTAACATCATATAAATTATCAATGTCAACCAAATTATAAGATTTTAAGGCTGTATGTATGTATATATATATATATATATATATATATATATATATATTCTCATTGAAAACCAATTTTTGTCTATAAATTTTGTTCCTTACACCTTATAATATGTTCCTTACACCATATTTCTTAAAGATGTGTACACAGTAGAATTTATAAAAATAATGGCCAAATTTTTACATTTTAATTTTATTTACTAACTTTTCTACAATTTATTATTACACTCTGTTCTTTTTAAATTCATCAATAATAACAATTTAATGGAAGAAATTCAATAAGATGTGATTGAATACACACACAGTTTTTCAACAAAATAAATCAAGTTCGTAATTCCAAAATAATGGATACTATTTTGTAAATTTGTAAATCAATTTGTTTTGAAACATTTATAAATTGTAAAGTGACTAATAACGAATATTTTTTATTTGCTTCAAACATCCATTATAATTTTATAGCCGTTAACATTTCTAAAGAATATTCCTTATTTGGATTGATGACTTTTTAATTTCCATCAGATATCTTTTTAGAAGATTCTATTTTTAGATTGATGACATTTTTTAATTTCTATCACATTTTTTTAAGAATATTTTATATCTGGATTGATGACTAGCTTGAAAAAGCAGAATTTTCTAATCCATATGAAAAACGTAATTCTTGATAAAGTAAAAATATGAAATACATGAAACATTTCCTAGAAAACATTCTTACAAGGTTATATGAATTCTTAACAAGGTTATATGAACTGCAAAGCGGGTAATAGCCCATTATTTTCTATTTAAAAAAAAAAAAATTGTCCCGAACATCCTTTTAAAATAATTTTACAGTTCGTTTACTGTAGAAACCAAAGGACACGCTATTGTAAATATTTTAATTTAAAAAATATAAACACTACATCTTATTTGCAACCGGTCATAAATTAAAAACTGTTAGAAATGTTTTAGTAACAAGATGAAAAAAGTAGAAACTATAAGGAATGCGAATTGTTGACATTTTAGTATGAGCGTTAACGATTGATGTTGTTTCATTCTTGGAGAAAATAAACAAGCTGTAAAGAAGAATTTCAATTAGTAAGTCTTTTTTTAATTATTTTAAAGCGAATCCTTTTTGACTAAAAGATACATTACACTATCAACAAACAAAAATGAATAGAATGAATGAGGAAGTTTATAACTTTTTCAATATGAAAAAACTGGATTAATGAAGAGTTTTAGTTAATTTGAACTGGAAAGGCATGAGGCTGAATTGAAGCCATATCTCAGTTACAATTGAATTCAGTTAATGATTCGAAAAAATGCATGTATCGTATAAGCAGTTGTGGTATATTTTGGTAAGAAATACATAAAGTAAAGGTTAATTATCCATTTCGCAAATTGGTTTGTGTTTCCATAGAAGTTTATTTACAGATTTCGTAAAATTTATCAAATATCATTATTGTTTTGAGATGTCTGTTCAATTTACTTTTCCAGTAAAAACCTTCTGAATACGTATTATTTTAATCATTCTGTGAAAAATATTCACTATAAATAATAATTAATGGTATGCCAATTGTGTTACATAGAAAATATTAATTTTATTTTCAAAAGGAAGATTTTTAAAAATTTTTATTTTAAAATATAAAATTAGCTGAACTACTATTTAAAAGTGCATCATAAGTTATCAATATGAACCAAGTCATAAAGATTTTAATGCTATACATATATATATATATATATATATATATATTGTTTACATTAAGCTGTAATATACTTAAAAAATAATGAGTGGCCACTAGATGACAGTAGTAAATATGCCATAAGAAGAGATGAATATATGGAACTGAAAAAGAGAATGTGTGTGAAGGAGCTCGCTATGAAAGAGCTAGCTAAAAGATGTCTGTTGTATAATAATCCTAATTGTGTATATAAATCTTTAAATATTCATTAAGTACTCCTTCCTTCCCCACCTAAGCTACTCGTCATCCGATAAACAATAACGGAATATCTAATAATGTATACATAAATTTATACACATATGTAAATAGAGTGAACTGAAAAAAAAATAGTTCTTTAAAATGAGGATTATAAAGGCCGATTATACTGAAAAACTACGGTAAAATATTCTACGTCATTATACGTGACAACAATAAAATCAACTTTATGAAGAATACTTTTCTTGTTGCACAATACACGCACGGATATTATTGGAATCCTAGACTACTATTACTTCTTTAAGAACCCTTAATTACTACTTCTTGCCAATTAGTAAAATAGTTTTCGATATTGACTTCAGTGAAAAAGATTGTGACTTAGACTCTCACTATGGCTGTGAATACCGGTATAGTTCTGAATCCACCTTAAATTATACGTCTAGGTTAAATTAGTTTTCTTGCAGAAAAAAGTGGCTATCATGCTACAAACTACTACCACTATTTACTATCATTCTGTTACTATTATCTGTTATTGTTACTATTATTATTGTTTTCAGTTACTATTACTCTGAGTTGTTATATTTACTAGATATAATAACTCACTATCTACTACCAATACTAACTATCTACTAGAAAATATTCTCTAGTTTTTGAAATTTTTTAAGGTATTTTTTTTTTCTTTCCCAATGTTGCTTTTCTTAATTTATTTTAATTCATTTCTTATTATGAATGTTTGGCTAGATATGGTATTAAAAACATTTCTAAGTCATTTGACATGCAGGCCACATGTACACCATAACTGAAGAAAGCCAAAAACATTTACCTGATGACTGGAGTGAAAGTGTTCATGAACTTCGATAAAGAAACCAACATGATAGAAATTTCATCTCAGAAATGTTTGAATGTAAACTTAGACGTAAGAAAAATCCGATGTTTAAATGACTCGGATATGAATAAGAATAAATGTTGCGAACGTCTGAAAAACAAATAGCTGAATGTTTAACAAGAGTGAGGGGCTTTTAAGTGAAAGGCAACAGTGAAATGTTTCGCTTAACGAAAAACAAATGGAAAATGTGTTTTTATAAATATAACTTTAAATTTTAAAACAAACAAACAAAAAAAAAACAAGTAATTATATTTTTCTGACGTTTTATCAATAAAATGAAAGTAAGTGAATTTTATTTTACAAGTGCTTATAAAATAGTGCATATATTAATAATTTTTAATATTATTTCATTAATGATGAGAGCAGATTAATAAAAAAAATAATTATAAAATCTGACATTTATTTTTTCTATTTTAGGAATTTTCGATTTTGCAAACTATTTTAACAGTCTTTACGAGTTCGTATAAAAAGAGCGTTTACTGTATTTCTTTTATCATAGATTTTTAAGTACTGATAATTTTTTATGTTAAGTAATTCATGGAACTCAATGAAATTAAGATCGTATCGACTTTGAGATTTTAAATTGGAAAATTCCTCAAAGTTGTAAAAAAATACTAATAAAATATTATAGAAAAATAGTTCATAAAAGAACCATTCAACATTAGCCTACAAAATTTACTTAATGAAACTCAAAACTTCGTGATGAGTATCTTTCAATGACTATGTCAGTTAAAAAATGTTAATCAAATTAAATTCAGTAAACTGCACGTAACAACCACTGAATGCGAGTAATTCAACTGTTTCACAGCATTATCTACAGTAAAAAGAATAAGGAAACTTGACAAAAATGGTTGTTACACGAAATCACTGATGAAAACAAAATAAAATGTTTTGCAACAAACTCACGAAAGAAGAAAAGAAAAAAATAGCTTCTGAAACAAATTGTAACTGTGAATCAGTAAAAATTGATTTACAGCAGTCTTTCGAGTTGATGGCAGCGTTTAGACATGGAAAATGCTTTTAGAAGTATCCTTTAGCACATTTGTATCTAAAAATATTTATATAATTGTAGGAGAATCTTCCACTTGTGTCATCCACTATTCCTCCCTTCTTTGAGGTTAAATAGCAGCTACAATTAAAGTTACTGAACAAATTTGTTTTCACACCTGTAGCGGATAACGTAACAGCAAAAGTTGTTAAAAGTATTTGAACACCCAAAGTGATTTGCCTTTCGGAAAGACTTTAAAGATAGTAGGCTATATTCCCAATGGGTAAAAGTCGGAAAATTTCCCAGTAGACAAACGTGAATGAAAAAAGAAAAAACCCTTCATTTTCTGTTGTTCAAATGAGTCCAGAACTAAACTCAGGCCTTCTTATTTTAAGGAGTTCTATCATGTTACTAATGGTTAGCAAGTTACGATGAGCCCAGATATTGAACAGGTCAGCGAAGGATGGATGATAAATTGTATTTTAAGTTACAACAAAATTTGTAACTAATAGAAGTGGATTTATAGGGTCTATTCATGCATAAAGATCTCATCAGCTTAAAAAGTCAACAATTTGGGATACGAAATTGTATTCCATCCTTCATTTGCTTCGAAATTTTCTATAATGGATTTTTTTCTAGCATTTTAATCGTTATCATCTAAGTGACATTTTCCCAATAATACTTTAAATTTTCAGGTAGTGTGTGGAAGAGAGAAAGAGATTTCATCAGATTCAGAGACGAAGATTTTGACAAAAAATTCGCAAAAGTCATTTCTATCAGCTGAAAGTGATGTTAAAGCTGTTTTGTTTTTAATCGATATATTTATTTTACATTTTTCAATCACTCTAAAATTTTCTATTTCATATGTACTTTCAGCCAAAACTCTATATATATATATTTTTTGTTCGGATTATAATAAGTATGCATATAGCCTAAACTCTATAAGATTGAAATACTTTTAAACCCAAAATACAACGTGCATTTCTTAAGTTATAAGTAGATAGAAAAGTAAGCACCAAAGACGTTTACTATCAAATGAGTTCTTCCGGAAACGTATTCATAAGATTTAAGGTCATAGGTTTGAGTTGATCAAAAAGTATGGTGGTTGAATATATTTCTTAAATATCATTCCGAAAGATTCCACTTGTGAAACGTTAAGTCATAAGTATATTTATAAAAAATACTACTAGCTCTTAGGCTGAATTTGTATATTTTTTTCAGGATATATTTAAAGTTTAGAATGCTATATAAAAGACACGCAAAATTGTAAATTTAAACTAAAATATGCTTTAGAGCACGAAATTCCTAAAAGCTCTTACTAGTGTTAATGTATAATATGGTTCATAGAACTACAAACAAAATTTTCGACAGTAAAATATTTGACGTGATTGTTTATCAATAATTTTTTTTTTTTTTGTAACAAAAAAAGGAACCTTAATTAATTCACGTTTTCTGTTTATTTTATCATTAAAAGACAAAATATTTTTAAGAGTTTAGATGAAAAAGCTTATTAAAATGCCTTAAATTTCATGTTACTATAGCTGCGAAATTAAATTTTTTTAAAGACTAATAAATAATTTTTAAAGACTAAATAAATGACATTAAAACTCCCACTTTAACATATTTAAAATAGAAAAATAGCTTCCAGGCTTTTCGATAATAAATGTTTGTTGCTTAGATAATTTATAAACTCTAAAATTGTAATTATAAAAATCTTTATTATATTTTAATTTTTAAAAAATTATTATATTATACCAGTATATAAATATAAATATTCTAAGCTGTGGATTTTACACTATAATTTGTACTCAGTTTATTGCTTTTAATATTACCTCATAGAAATATTAAACATAAAGAGGGACAATTTATATTGGGATCTAAATATTTTCTCTTGTATGATAAATATTGTACACATTTAAATATTCTCAAATAATTCACATAATATTCATTATTCCTTTATCTTCTTCTTCTATATTTGTATTCTCTTGCAAGGTTTATTTTATTTTATTTCTTGTATATTATGGCGATGGTTCTTTAGTTTCTAAACTAGTTTCTTTCAACTAGCATTTTTATTTAGCAATATTAACAAATTAAAATTTTCCCCCATTTTTTTTTTTTTTTTTTTTTTTTTTTTTTTTTTTTTTTTTAACTGTGCTAGAAAGTTGATTTCTCACCTAATCTTGAAACAAAATCAATTCGTTACGATATTAAGAATCGATCGACGTGATTTTTCAACTATCAGATAAAAAACAGCATGAGTGATGTGGTTAATAACGTATTTCTCATTCCTCATAATCCGAAAAGCCTTTCAGTATGTGTGTATTCGCCGTTTCTGAACCGTTACCCCGAACTGATTATTCCACCCGACTTTCCAACAAAGTTAGGAAAAACTGTTCTATATTTTTATCAACATATATCTTCATGTCAACAAAACGAGAGATTATTGCTCCAAGACCTTAATCCCATAGTGGGATGAAAATTTTTTGAATGACAAGAGCGATTCTTAGATATATGTATCTTTAATTTATTTTATTTATTTGTTTTTTTAAAAAAAGGAAGAAATAAGTTTTTTTTTTTTAAAAAAAAATGTTTTTTTATTTCTTGATCTATTATAATTTCCACAGAAGTACAAATATATATTTTTTATATTTGTATGGAATACAATGAATTATGTTTTCCGTGGTTTTGAACACTTCTTCTTTAATGTATTTTTAATTATTCATTAATCTAAATTTTTTTTTTTTTTTTTTTTTGAAAATTTGTTGGAATATGAGAAATAAATCATTATGCTCAAGAAATATTTTGAAATTTCTGAAGAAAAGTTTTATCATGTTTGTAATAATTTAATATTTTAGCCATAAAAAACAACATTTTTTATATTTAATAATAATTAACTCAGAGAAATAATAGAGTTGATGAAATCAGCAAATTTCTACATTGAAAAAATGCTGATTTTCTTTTGTAAATTACTTTATTTTATTTTATTTTTATATATTATCTCATTTTTTACAATTTTTGTAATATTTTATTTTTATACAGCATTATTATATCACTAAACAATTAAAATATATAATATATAAATAATTACAATTTAGATTATAAAAGGAGGTACGAATAATTGTTATAATTATTTCAATAAATAATTTATTTAGTATTAAAATTTAATGATATATTACCGTATAAACACATCCAAAGTTGAATTTTCTTTCAAATTTAATTTATTAAATATTTCATTATTATTGCCTGATTTTTAAATTCGTTATTAACAGCTTCAAAATGAAAATTTAATGATATTACATTAAACTTTATGCACTTCATAAATAGCATTCATATTATTTATTATTTACATTTAATATTATTATTATTATAGGGGAGAATATGTAATTTAAGTTTATAATATATAATTATATGCATGATATATATTTAATTATTTCAAAATAGTATGATAAATTTAATGATATTTTAAATATTCAACTCTATTACTTTTTCAAGTAATAGAAAAATTAATAAGTTTTTTGGATGTGAAGTGTATTAAAACTACGTTATTTTCAAGCCACTGGAAAAATATTGGCATATTTTTAAAAAATAAAATCAAAACAAAAAATAATTATCTATCTGAGTATAATTAGAAATATATTAAAATGGAATTATATACAAACAAAATACATTTAAGGCCAAAATAAAGCCGCGTGGCTGTCGATGACATAAATAAATAAAATTGTTTTCTCAAGATTTCAATTATTTTTCAGATAAAAGATACAAATAAATATTTCTGAAACACTGCTGGATGAAACAAAATAGAATAATATAAAAAAATGATTAAATTCCTTTCTTAAAAAAAATGAATTCGTTTCTTTAAATTTAGTTATTTGAAAAAGCACTGTTAAGGCCGACATAATTAAAGTTCTTGAAATGGTTTCCTTGTTTATGAAATATTGCTTTTTTTGAATTTAATATTCTATTTTTAGAACAAATGTGCCTTTTCACATCTTGAATTTTGTGTGTCCTCTTTGTGTCTGTTTAAGTGCCATTGATTTGAATATAAAAACGCCAAAAACAGTTGAAATTAAAGTCGATAACCTTGGCAATGAAACTTTTAGTTCAGTTCTTGAAGATGCGGAGCAAAATGAGATAAGTGGACAAAATTAGGTCTTAGAAAATGGGACACGCCCATCAAATACTGTCGTATGGTTGAATTACTTTCTGAAGTCCGTTCCTGTCCGTAACAGCACATCAGGTGCTTTTCAACTGAAGCATGAAGATTCTAAAGACAAAATAATGCAAATGATTACATCTGAAGCTTTCGTACAGGAGGAGTGACAGTTCTTAACAAGGGATCGCCAACCCAATGAGGAAACTTGAAGGATTTCTTCGAAAACGATAATGAAAATATTTAATTTCATTGCGGAGGAAGTCGTTATACTTGGCTTGTTGGGGCTTAAAATTATTCTTCTTTTGACTTACTTTTTTAAATATATTTCATTTTCTTGTTAAAAATTTTTGATTGATGTTTTCCAAAAAGTAGTATTAATAGGTAATGAAATAGTTATTAATAACGAACTCAATAATTAAAGTCGACTGCTATTTTTGACTTCCAGTCAATTTGAATGTTACATACAAAAAGCCACTTTCACAATTCTATTTTCTTAAAAAGAAAATTTCACTTAAAATCCCAAAAATAAAATTAATATTCTGCTTTTGAAAAGTTCATTTCAATTTCATGTTTACATGTATTTTCTCTTACTTTACTGACACGAAATGTAAATAAATCATTCAGCATTTTTTTAATATAGTCAACTTTATTTTTTAAAAGAAAGCTATTGTGTGAAGTGTAATAAAAAATTACTTTATAAAGATTGTTAAGCGTATAGTACGAATTGTATTTTTCAAAACACGTATGTGTGACTTTAGAGTATCATAAAATTTTTAAGCACAAGCCTGATTGTTTAATATTTCCTGGATTTTCAAAACAATCAACATAGAAATCCGACAAAATTTGTTAAAAGTAATTATTCCATATCCTCTGACAATTAAGACATTTTGTTTTATTTTTCTAAATTAATAAAAGATAAAAATATTCACTATATTTTTAAGAAAATTAAAGTTTAATATTTAAATGCATATTTTGTTAAATTTATGCAAAAATTTATCTGTAATAGTTTAATTATATACATTTATTTGTAATAATGTAACATTATACTTCTAGCGCCCACTAAAAAACTTTCATTCTTATTTTACAATCACAATTGTTGACTAAAATGCTAATTCTAATTTTCATTTTTAAACGAATAATTTAAATAAAAGATAGTAGAGTAACATAAAATTTAAAGAATAATTATTGCTTAAATAAAGTTATAATTTTTAAGCTTCCATAAATAATGATATAAATGTGTTAAAACATAATCTGCGTAATTTACTATTTGAGTGTACTTAATACATTTTAACGAATAAAATATTGTAAAAATTCTCCAAAATTTATTTTTACAGACTATAAAATAAAAAGATATGAAGAAACTGAACTAGGAGTGATTTTTAAATGAAATACAGACGAATATTTGACGGTAAAAATTTAAATTGTGTGCTATTTGAGAATATTTTAACGAAAAAAAAATTATTATAATCATTATGAAGTATTAGAATCAAACTTCATTTAAATTTAAGCTTTTTTTTATATTTTTTTAAAGCACAAGTTTTCCACATGAATTTACATTTACACACATTCTTAAAAATTTTTCTACAAATAGAATGCTGCATAAATTTTTCTAAAATATTCTTTCAGGTAAAACAGTTGAAAAAATTCTAATTTTCCATTTAAAAAAAATAAATGTTTGACTTTTAATTTCTCCTGAGAACAATTTATACAAAGTATATGTTTGCATGATATATGTATCACATGTTTCACACAGGAAAAATTAAGTTAAAAAAATATTCTTCTTGCAATTTTTTTTCATTTGTGTATCGATATAAAATTTAAATAACAATTTAAAATATCAAGAATTATTTCATCAAATACACACAAACATAAAAGATTATTCTTATATTTTAAGAAAAATAACTAAAGGTGAAATTCGAATTAAAAATCTTCTCAAAAATATTTATAATATAATAAAAGATATATATCATAGTAATAAATAGTGTTGATAAGATTTTTATCAATAAAATATTTTTTATTGGTTTGAGAATAGATTCTGATAAATCTCAAAGTGATTGATTATTACAGTTTACAATATTATAAGGAATAAATATTTCTATTGAATTCATTATAGCATTATTATAATTTTGAGTGACACGTCAATGTAATAAAAATTTTTTTACAGTTAAAGACTAGTCTCGGAAACTATTTTCATATAGAATTTACCATGTTTCGATAATTATCCAGATTCCTATTGGATTTTTATGAATTTAAAATTTTAAAGAATTTATTTACTTATCATCGATTATTTCATCTGATAACAGATTTTTTTAAACTTAGAATTAGCTATGCCTAAAAAATCGGACTTTTTATTAATAAAAAGGCTTATAAAATTTACACAGGTTTCAAAATATACCGTCTAATTTATAATTTTTTTTTCTGTATTTGAGACATGGACTATTATAAAAAAAACCCTCTTTTTTCAAAAACTACATAGTATTTTTGAAAGAAAAGGAAGCATACTTTTTGGCATAAACGAAAATAATTTTTGGAGGAGAAATTATAATTTGGAACTATATAGAGCTTATAAGCAAATTTGACTTTACAAAATATGTTAAAATAAATATGATTACTGGACGGATTATTTCATCCGAATGCTGATAGTTCCCGCATCTATCATTAAAAAAATATTGCAACTGAAGATCACTAAGGATAATGACAAGGAAGATTGTGATTGAAGTGGGCCGATCCATAAGAATCGGATTTTTGGAATTTTAAAGGAGATAATTTAAGATCGGAAAAATGCCAGATGTCTTCAAAGATTGATACTGACACAAGAAGTTGTCTGTCTTACTATAATGATAATGTTTTCAACAGTTGATGGATTAATAATTTTGGTAATATTCCATTTTGCTGGATCAAGTAATGCAGTTGTCAAATGATACTACAGACTCCAAATAAAACATCAGCAATTGTAACACTTTACCATCGCATTTTATAACAAGCTAAATGTTTTATTTTATTTTTTTATGACTGACATATATTGATTTTATACACATTAATTTGTTGTTACTAATGTTATTTCTAATAGTATTGTTAATAGTAAAATAGTAGAATAATGTTAATAGTAAAATAGTAAAATAATGTTAATAGTAAAATAGTAGAATTCTGCGTTATGTTACCTAGAATGTATATTTGGTAAAATTTGTGTTGATGAAATGAAATATTACTATAATTTCTTACCTTCTAGAGCAATTAGAACTCAAATTAATAGCATAAAAAGAATAGTAAAATAATATTATCAGCGTTTTTGGAGCAACGTATGGCTTTTTCAATGAATAATAGAGAAAAAATTTTTTGTAAAAATTCAATTTGTAAATATTAATATTGCATTTCTCAAATATTTACATATTTTTTGATGGAAATTCAATTTCTTATTCATGATGAAAATTTATGAATGTCTATTTTAAATTTTCATTTAGAAATAAACACACGTTTGATTAAATAATGGAAAAAAAATCGAACGCTGAGAGATTTACATGAAGAATAAACATATTTTACTGTTGTAGAAATAAATCGAATAAAAAATAAAGTGCTATGCTTTTAGCGAAACTCCCATGCGGTAAAGGGGCCCGTGTCTCCTAGTTGCGAAAGATTTGTAAGCGAGGTAAAAATAAATCACTTCTATGTGGCCCTCACCCACAAAAAGATTTTGAGCGAAAAATGCAGCACAGGTAAGAGATTAAGAAAGAAATAAAATGGGAAAATATAGGCGGTGGAGGTATGGGAGAAGATAATAGATCTCTGAATATTACCGGAAGAGGAAAAAATTATCCAAAACAAAGAAATACCGAAAGAAAGAAAAAGAGGGGCAGCAGTCGGGGAAACAGTGCATTTCATTGGACGCTTGAAGTCATGTGACGAGAGCTCATCATAACTAGTGATGAGCCAGGTAGAAAACGGACAGAGCAGACGATCTCTTTGAGCGAGTGGCGGGAACAACTTCGTGAGCAGCTTTTCCAATAGTGACAGAGAACTTACACCGTTTAGAATAAAACTTTCGGTAAGTACAGGTTAAGCTATCAATTTCTAAAATCCATGTTTTAGTTTAATTAGTATTTACGTTGTTATAATTTACTTTGAATTGTTCTATTTTACACGTTTCATAATTCTTTTTATTCTCATGAGGTTAAATATGTAAGTCACAGCTTATTTTATTTTAACATTACATTGTTATTATTTTGTTAATGATATGTGAAATTAATAAATAAAATTTCAGAAAGTTTGAATTTAAAAAAGGTGTGCCGCTGAATATGTTACACAATATTTTCTAACAAGAAGTATTATTAAACCAATTTGTGATGTATATTCTGACATCATGATATAGTCCATGTCTTGATTAGTATTTATGTTCTACAAAAAATAACTTATTATAAAATTTATATAAAAATATATTTGACACATCGTTAATTATGACTTAGAAATATAATTTTAAAATAGCATACATTTGAAATTTAAATTTACAAAATGTATAAATATCATAAACTCAACCTGAAATATTTTATTGCTCAAGTTATTTATATATTTTTGAATATATTTCCTACCTTATTTAATAAAATCATCGTATATAATTTCATAATGATATATATCTTCTATGAACTTTAACTTAGTTATTTAGGTATGAAAAAAAAGTTATTTTTTTAGTTACTTATGTTTTAATATTCCCCACATTAATAAAAATCTGGTAAACATAAATGGATTTGAAACACATTTAAAATCACAATTAAAAAACAATGAAATATTTGAAGTTTTGGTCGTTAAGAACGAAATTAAGTTTTTTGAACATTTTAGCTATAAAGTTTTGTTAAATTTCCCTTATTTAACTATAATTTTTTTAATGTTATGATATTAATCATGATATATTTTTTCAAATAATCATCTTCAGTTAAAAATTTAAGTAGGATTTGCTATCAAGATAGAAAAAATATCATCAAGATTCGTTTTTACTTTCTTAGAATAATCTTTTCAAAGTATTTACATAAGATTTTATTTTACAAATTTTTTTACACATAAATATCATTGTAATTAAAATGTTTTTTTAGGTTATTGAAGAATTTTCAAGTTTCAAAACCACGTTTCAGTCTCTATAAATATGCGATATTCCATTAAACACATTAAAAGCGCGTCAAAATGGACTGTTTTATTGCGAAATTCAGAAAAATTAAAATATACTTGTTAACTGATAAGAGATTATAAGCAAATTAAATTTTGATTTTTATCTGGGCTTATATTTAATTTATAAACTATTTGACCGCGCACGCGTTTATAATCCTATTTAGAAAAAAATATCAGATTTGCATGTTTGAATTTAGATTTTTAATTTTACGAAATTCATAGTAACACAGGTCCAAAATTTTTGAAATAATGATCGAATTGTTGGTATTATTAGTGCGGAGTGTAAGTGCAATGAAACTTATTGTTCTTATAATTTATATAGAGTTTTGAATAAGAAATGATTCCCCCCCCCCCTATAAATGTTATTTTGTTTTTATGCCGTTTACTAAAACTTATTATTTGTGATTGCAGACTACTTGCAACATGAATTTTGTAAATTTTTTTTTTCATGAATTTTGTAAATAATTTTTTGCAGCATAATTTGCTGTATGTTTTCTGAATTTCTTTTATAAATTCTCATTTACAAATGATATTTATAAATACGTGAAAGAGAAAAGTCATCTCATATTGACTTTAGAAAGAACTGTTTTTATAGAAACTGGGTTCATTCATAATTATTAAATATTTCAAACGATTCTCACAATACTAATATTTATAAGACTCTGGGAACTTTTAATGTACTAAAAAAAAGAAAATAAGAAAAAAATATGATAGGCAAGTAGCGAAGACACGTACGTATTTCTAATATTTTTCCCCAAATATCTTTTTCTTAGATTATTATATATAACTAGATTTTTTTTTGTATAAACGATGTTAACTAAAACTAATTATCAAAATAATTTGACATGTAAAAAAGGCTTTCATGAGGGAATGATATTATTCTGCTCCAAGGAATATATCCTCATTCTGCGCGTTTTGTACTTCATCGTCAATCAGGTACCTAAAAATCACGTTCAGTTCATGAAAAATTTTTGTCAACAAAAATTGCGTGCTTACTATGAGAAGGCTCAGAAGTTTTCTTTTTGTTTTGCGTTGTGTTCAAAAATAGGAAAAAAGTTTCGTTTATTTGTTTATTCATTTAAATATCATTTTTATCTTATCATTTCATTAAGTCAAATCCCATTGGAATTGGAGTGTCCTTGTTATTCAAATCATTATTCTAGGTATTTTTTTTCTTAAACCATTCCATTTATTATAATCAACCTTGTATAAGTGTAGTTATCAGTTTTACATATATAAAAAAGAGGAAACATAGTAGAAGTTACATACATAAGTTATATTTATTTGATTAATGTTCAAAATTTTAAATATTCTTAAATAAAAATCAAATTGAGTCCACTAGCTACGTTCATCCAAAAATTTCATTATTTTTATTTATTGTACTTCAAGAAGAAACTCATTTGTGTCAATCAATGTCAAAAGTTGACTTCATCGCAAATATTACTTGAAACATCATATTTCAAAAATATAATCTAGTTGTGACAAATAAGTTTGAAGCGAAAAGAAATTATATATCATTATAATAATATTTACTAATGATTTTTAACTCTGTTGAATTTAAAGGAAGTTAGACAAAAACTTTCAGAAGATCACTGATTCAAGAAAAGAATTACACATAGTTGTGACTATAATAAAAATTATAAACTTGAACCTATATAAACTGATTAATTTAACTTTTCTATATGTATTTTAATTGTAATATAATCAATATTTTATGTTTTAATTTATTATAAAATTTATATATTATATATAATTTCAGTAATTAATTTCAGGAAAGAGAAAAATTTAAGTTCAATATTAAACTGTTTAGTAATGTTATCGAAAATAGCTCTTTTTCATTTATTTGAAATGCTTGTTTATTTAAATTTGATATGTTTTCATAAAGCCAGTGGTTTAGTAAGATAATGTAAATTTTTCAAAAATGATCTTGTTAAAGCAATTTTTAAAGTTCAAACATTAATTCAAAAATTTAATCTTTCTTTATTATGTGCTATTATTAGAACATTTATTTAATATTTTACTTCTAAGTAAACAGAAACCGTGCCTGTTCATAAGGACATCGATGAATAATTTAAGAAAATTACTAAAAAAAATTAGTAAAATGAAAACGAAGTGTATCATACAAAAGTAATTTAAGAATGTTGATTGCTGAGCTAGATACGAATACTTACAATTCTCTATTTACGCTTGGTTTACATTAAAATAGAGAAAAGTATTTTTATTCAACATGAAACGAACTTTCCAAAGTTATGATTTCTTAAACTTAAAAATTGAAAACTATTTCAAAATGAGTAATTATAGTATTTACGGATATAGCAATAGAATTTATGGATATGAGTTAAATTTAAACAATAATCACACCAGTTAGATTTTCAATTTTCTTTATTCATTTCGGAATAGTCATTATAAATAGTAATAATTCTTCGAAACACGTCTGGTTCATCATGGAAATACATCTCATTTGTTATATCATTCATAAAATTTTTATAAAAAATAATTATCATGCAATTGTTGAATACTAATAACTAACTCCTTATTTTATAAATTAAAAAAGTAATGAATCAAGTGAAAGATTCAGATTAAGCTATAGATTTTATTTTAGTAATTTTAAGATGCATAAACTTACATAATATAAGCACATTTTTTCACCAATTCTTAAACGTGCATTTTCACACATCGATTTGCAAACGTAACAAACTCTCAACTCCTTTTCATAACCTTAGAAAGAAACTAAATTTTTAAAATCTTTGAAGCATTTATTTGTTTTATAAATTTTGAAAAACATTATGAACATTTTTAAGATTCTTCTTCAAATTTTTAAATAAATCATACATAAAGATTTTCTGTAAGGTAAAAGAGCTCGAATTCCTATGATTACAATGAAATAAATAAAAGTGAAAAATATGATATAATACGTGATCTTTCAGGACAATTCGTTACCCTCTAACAATTTTTAATTTGACATTTATAACCACGAAAAAAAATGATGTTCGTACGATATTTGAAAAAATCTTAAATTTGTACTGTTCACTCGATTGTAATAGTCAGATGACAAAACATTTTTTCCTTAGAATTTCTTATGACTCTCCGTATTGCATTTATCTTCAAACAATGGATTCCCAAAATATGTTTTCACCATTTTTTATACCTTCAGCTGGTATTGCAGTTCCTTCCTTCTTCTGGGGGTTGGGCACAAGAGATAACGTTTGACAGTTGTATATTCTAGAAATTCTCTAACTCCTTTTCTATTCATTCATCAAAGAATATTGTCGATTGTGTAATTTTCTAACCCAAAAAACTGACGATGAAAATTATCATTGAGACAGAATCTAAAACTGTTCATCAGCAGTCTCTAAGGACCATTGTTTTTCACTAGTCGTATGTCGCTTTTTGAAAGCAATTCGTTTCATTTCCCTGTAACCTAAATTTCAAAATTTTCTTATTTATTTCTAAAAAGGCATCGATTGCTGATTCTTAATCACTAAAATGTAGAATAATAATCCATTATACAAAAAAAAAATTTGTTTGTAAATTAGCTAATAATAAACTATAATTAAAATTTATAAGTGTGAGTGCTTCATTTCACTTTGATCTCATTACTCGGCCGTTGTGGATATCATCTAGATTAGAATGATGTGAATAATTCTTCGAAACTTTCAGTTATCATAGCAATCCTGTTAAGAGAATGGAAAAATATGGCTATGGTTAAAAGCAAAAATGCTATATTTCTGTTACAAGATCGATTATTTTACAAACGACGATTCCAAACGGCTATAGATTATGTACGTTTCATTGATAAATTTTAAATTTCTGTATCTTTATGGTATAATCTAATTCTTATTGTCTTATTAAAAATACATAAGGTTATTTTCACTACCATTGTATTATATTTACTAAAGTTTAAAATTCATGAACATCTCCTTAAAAACTACATAATTTTGGGAACAAAACAATAATATTAACAGAGAAAATAGTTCCTATGTTAATAATATATTCATTGTATTTTAAAGACATCTTTTTTAAAAATGAATGATATTAGTTTTTACGATATCAAAATTTTTCATATATTTATATATATATACATATTTTCTAAGCTGTTGAATTTCATGAAATAATGAATAGAAAGTTATAGTCAATTAAAAAAAATTATATTTGCATTTTTTTTAACTAAAATATATTGTTATTGGATTAATATATTATATTTATTTAAACACATTTTTTTTAAAAAAAAATTACATTATGATTTTAATAAAAAAAATATTTTTTGTTAAAATCACAAATATATTATTTATTAACAAATGCAATTTCATGTGTATTAATAAGCTTATTAATACACATGAAATTGCCTTTGTTAATCCCTCCAACAAAGCGCTCGTGAATCAGACAGTAATGAATATGGTTCACTGGAACATTTCTTTATATTTGCTTCAGGAAATTAAACGCCCATTAAAGTGTATATTATTTTCATTGGATTTTGAGACCCATCACTTAACTCATAATTCTTTCCGCACCTTTCTATTCGATGCATTACTAGTTGATCCATATTGATTTTATCTTGCCAAAATACCTTTTCACCCAGTGGATCATCGTTGGACTTTCTAAATGCAATTCAGAAAGAAGAAATTATGCGATGTGTGTCAGATTCCGGCAGGTCATCGCTGTTCGCAGGAAGCCTCAGGATGAGGTTCAGTGCTCAACAACAAATGGACCCACTGGCTTTTTCTGTTTAGAATTTTTTGACCGTTTTGTGTGGGTGCTATGGGGTGAATTCACATTTTCGTACTTTGGGTTGATGTGCAAATGAAGAGTTTGCCATTAGTATGCAGGGTAAGAAAACCCAGTCCTCAGAGATTATTTGAACAGTTTCCGCTGCAAAATATATATTTTCCCAGTGCATACTTCCTTCACCCAAACATCCTTATACTTTGCTATCAATAATTTATAAATATGAGAAAATAAATATAATTAACCAATTTTTATCATTTTAAACTATAGACAGTAAAAATATGTAAATTCATGCAAACATTATAAGTAACATTAAATAAATATGTTTTCTTTAATATCAACAAACTTTAAAATTTGCTTAAAGCTAATGTTATTTATAAAAAATATTAATGATTTATGTGTCAATATACAATATTCATTGTCCCTATTAATTTTAAAATTTAATTTGCAAAATTATAATTATTTTAAGTGAATAATAATCAAAGAACTTATGGTATTTTTGATTAATATTTTTTATGATTCGAAATTTTTTTTGTGGTATTAATTTTATATATTAAATAACAGCCTTGATGAATTACTATCAACTTTTATTACAATCGATTATTATTAGTCATAGTCTTGGAAATTAGCTTTCTTCTGATTCAACGAAAACACTTTTTTACTGTATATTAAGCATTATTATGACAGCAATTTTAATGCTTCTTAAGAATATGTGAATATAATGACTCAATTATTCAGGAAAAGCAGTAAAATGATTAAATAAGTAAAGAGTAAAAAAATAATTACTGATATAAAGATTAAATCATATTTATAAATTGATTTTTTTTCGCTGCTATATGCCAAAAAAATAGATATATTTTTAATCCTGATGATTTATGAACTTTATTAAACTTGATTTATTGAATTTATGAACTCTATTAAAATAAACATACATTTTTTCAGCCTATTTGTCCCTTTGACTACATTTTAGTTTACCAATGCCACAATCCTATTAATGTGTATGTTCTTTGTATTCATAACTTGAAATGTAAGGTTTTTACAACAACAAAATGAATTCTAATTCAGTTAATCATTACCATTATATTTTATTTTAAAATCCACCATAATTTTTTGAATTATAATTGTTAAAATTACTAATAATTAAATATTTGCCTTTGAACTATAATTATTTAAGATATAATACGTTCTATGGTATATTTAATTAACAACATGTGCTAGATTTTTAAAACACAATGATCCGAGGTCATATTGACGCGATTGTACCAAAAATGATTCGAAAGTCCTAATATATTATCAATTTCAATGTTAAACGAAGCTCATACCTCAAAATGACCTAAAAATGTTGCTAATTCATTAACCTCATTAATTAAGTGCAGTTTCTTTTGTCCAGTAAAAGTGCAGCCTAATGGAGGAATTTGATGGTGCAAGATTACCTTACTCATCACACAATAAGGATCATTAATTAGACAGATTCGATATAATAGGAAAAATAGAGCTTTTTATTTCGAGTCTTGATTCGATCACTCGCTGTCCTTGATCAACTTGAACTTTATCACCGCCGTGTCCTGCTCTAGAACGATTGTTGAGTTATCAGAAATGTCCACTGGTCGGTGTCGTCCACTTTGGATACATCTACTTAAGCAGTCAAATCAGTCTCTGCGCCTTTATTTATCCTTTGAAATGGTAATACAGATGCACGACATTGTGTGTTATCGAAAAGGCTTTAACAAATAGAGTGTGTGGGAGCATCACGGTTTCTTCTTTTCTTGGCTGTTGGAGAGACCGGAATGTGAAGGTCGTTGGACATGGGCCATTGCACACGGGCTTTCAGATTTGTTCTGTCGTTTAAGTGGGCTTTTTGCACAAGAATCAAGTAGAGGAGCGTGTAGCTCTTTTAAGACTGAATTGATTTTCGAGCATCTCTATTAGCAGGTCAGGGAAGTGAGAGCGATTACCATTTAATTGGCCGTAAGTGTTCGCAGCATTCTTATTTTTTTACCCTTTTAAAAATTTTAGCTAATTTTGAAACTTAAGGTGTCAAAAATAAGCTTATTATTTTACGATTTTTCCTATTTATTTAACATTCATAGCTGTATAACGTTCTTTGTTGCAATCTTGATCATCTTAAAGAGCAATGATGCTTGTCTATCTCAGTTAAAGTCAACTCTATTTTTCAAATAGAAAATACAAATATCGTTATGAGTAAATTTAAAAGTCTCTGAAAATAAATAATACTTAATTGTATTTCATTCAATATATTTAATTCGTTTAAGTATTAATAACATGATATTACATCATATATCCCCCCCCCCCCCAGAATAAAAATATTAAATGCACTTTACATCCTGGATGTTTAATGGTGGTTTTATTAACTGAGATTTTGTTATATTAAATTACTTCAAATGTGCTAGATTAACAGTTTACATTATAATTTTTTTAAATCTGAATACGATTTAAACTTTTTAAAATATTTATTAAACTTTAATTATATATTATATAATAATGTAAAAATTTACATGTTCCATAATATTCATGCTCCAATAAGAACACGAATTAATTCACGCTATTCCATAGATAATATATTTTAATGGTTTATTAAAAAATATTTTAGATTAGAACTCAGTAATTTTGACCACAGAATAATGTTGAAATTTTATTTCTATGAATATATTTAAGTAAAATGATTCGAAATATCTAAACCGAATTATCAATCATTTTTTGTTCTTGCGATGTCAAGTTTATACTAATATTGTTGGGTTAAGCAACTTATTAATTTTCTACAATGATTTAACTTGTTTATATAATATTATGCACACAACTATTTTCTATTATATAAATATTCCTATTAAGTAATATAAACATGGCCTCTTTATTCAATACTCGTGTAATGAATTTTAATATGAAAATATCTAATGCTCGTTAAATATACATCAAAATATATGCTTGTAAGTGATATCGGGAGTTTTATAGTAATAATAATATATTTTTTTAATTAAATGCTTCAAATAAACCCGTGTCTTTATTATTACTCTATCTTCAGTTGAAATAATGTATTGAATAGATTCGTTACTAAAATTAGTACTAGAATTTGTTTAGTAAATATTTGTAATAAAATATATAACGAGAATCAGGGTGGGGTTTATATTTTTGCTGTTAGGATACTATTAATTTAGTTTTATACATTTGTAATCAAATTGATCTACTTGTCAAAAGAAAGTGAATTTCCGTATCAATAATTTTTATATGGCATATTGAAGAATATGTCGACTATTAGCGAATTATCATTAAAAATATATTATTAAAAAATACATAAATGTTGATGAAACGTACTGTGTTGAATGTAATGAAAGCGTCATTTTTGATATTTTCTTTTCTTACACCTCTCAATTAATGGAACTTCAAAATAAAAATGAGATTTTATCTCTCTTTCTGTTGAGTTTCGAGAGGAAATGGTTTCTTTTATCTATGACTGTCAACTGTTGAAAATATTCGAGGTTCTGTAAAGTGAAGGTTATTTTTAATTTTCCCACTAGAGAAAAGTTATTTCAAAGCTGCTATGTATCTCATTTTATGGACTTTTAGCCTGTCATTTTGCTAATTACAAGTTCGAAGGTTGAAAAATATTTCAATAATGAACTTGAACAAGAATAATTAGTCAGTATAATTGGAAGAAAATTCCAGTCGTCTAAAGAATTGTATTTTATTCGTTTTCTGTATCAGCATATTGTAATTAACTGTAACAATTTAATTTAAATTATTACAAGTAGCTGATAATTATTTCGGATTATAAAAAATATATTATATGAATGATAAAAAAATGTTTTAATATCTCTTCATCTTTTAAGAACAATGATGTGCACATATATAATTGTTAAGAATTACATTTACATATGGAACTTTACATACATGAATTGTATTTGTTTTATTCTAAATAATTACTAATTAATAACTTAATCCGAGTAATAAATAATTCTTATTTGAGTCTCTTTGAAACACAATAATTTGTCACAAATAACACAAAACAAATAAAAAAACATAACTCAAGACTAAGATATGTATCACTTTCTGTTTGAACATTTTGGAAAAATTGATTTTATTATTCATTATAATAGTACAAAGCTCAAAATTTTATATTTTAAAATCTGTACTTAATTATTTATTTCCTTGTTATTTAAATAAAATTGTTTGAAAAATTTATGTTCTATTAAAAATAATATAATTTTTTAAAATCAAATTTCTTAGGATTTTATCATTCATAAAATTAGTGTGTTCCTCCTTCTTAAAAATAAAAAACTGATATTTATCTCCTTCTTCTAACAGATCTAAAAATTTTAAGTAATAATGTCGTAATGAGTACTAAATTAACTATCATTAAATGTATAGAATAAATGTATGAATAAAATATTGTGGTTTGTGTGTATAAATAAAATATCGGAAGTACTGTTATTGCTTATAAGCAGACTTTTAATATTTAACTAAAAAGTTTTATTTATGATTTTATTACAGTATTATGACAATATTTTATTACTAAACATCCACGATAAAATAAATTCGTTTTTATATCTTTCCACCCGCATTCATTTTTTTTTTTCCTGGTTAACATCATTGATAAGAAATAAAATTTGGACATAAATAAAAAATAAAGTAAAAGTAACAACACGCCAAGTAACTAAACAACTTTTCCACTTCTGTACCATTATCATATCGCCATATGTTACTCTCATTTGACCATTGACCCAGCCGATGAAGAACGCAACTGGCTTCGGGTGGCGGCTGATGATTGGCGCATGATTCGCCAACTCTTTTAATTATAAATTTAGAATCAATGATTTGAAATAAATAGTAAATAATAATATAATATATCGAATCTTATAGATCTGAAGAATTTGATAAATGCAAATTGTGCGCAACATGAAAATACTTCGTAGTATAATTTTGGTGTAAAAATTCCTAAAATTTTCTTAGTTATAAATATTACTTCGACATTATTATCGTTTGATTTAATTTGTGAAATTTATAATATTTGTTTTTCATGTTGTGAAGTATTTTAAAAATGAATTATGTGTGTTGATAATCATTCAAAAATAAAGCTTACAGGTTGTTAACAATTTAAAATAATAATATTGCATGAAATTTCATGATTAGTTTTTGATAAATAAATTCACGTCAATATTCTTTGTCATTGTCTTCTTCATTGCTAATTTTATTCTGGATATTAATTTTGAGTTACGTGTGTTTTGAAAATTATTTAAAAATCAAAAATCTACATATATTTATTTACAGACTTATCTGGCATTCTGAGCATTATTAGCGTTTCCCAGAAAAATGTTATTGCATTCTTATTATTAGCATTTTTATTATATGCAATTTTTATTATTAGAGTTTTATAAATAAATTCAAAGCAATATTTTTTTTTATCATAGTTTATGCTCATTGCTGATATTAATTTTCGAAATTGCAATTTACTTTTGAATCGCCCTTATTTTAATAATCATTCAAAAATAACATCTATAATTCGATATTTTTCTTCACATTCATTCTAGATATTGTTATTATTGCTCATAAAATTAAATACATATTATTTTTTAATTTTTAGTGCTTTTATAAATAATTTAAAGAAATATTCTTTTCACAAGCAACACACATTTGTGATGTTATTCGAAATAATATTTTGAATCATTGCCTTATTATATTTTTAACGATAAAAGTGACGCATTTCCGATTCGAAAATAGAGAAAGCCAACCGGAAAATCTGAAGCTATGCAAATACTTTCGAATTCATAAGTCCCTAGAGTATTACCCCTTTTGAATTTTTACTTTTACTACGAAGCATAGGAATGGCGTACTTCTTTTGTCCATCATGATTGACCTCTGCGAGCCACAATCCGTGACCATAAAATGAATCCGCCCTCCCCCGAAAGTAGACTCCTTTGTTCGAGAGTCCGAAGCATGCACGACACGCAATGTGACACAAACTTTTTCACCAAGACTCCGTGTGACAAAAAGTGACTTTTCACAATGGAAATAATATTATCTGTTTCGGTTTCTCTTCACTTCTTTCTGCTTAGCATCCTGCTTAAAAAAAAGCATAATCACTCTTGGTGCCTTTATTTTGTTTCTCCTTTCTTCCTCCCTCCACAAATGCCACTGACCACTGTTCCTTTTTTTGTAATCATGCACATATGTCAGTCATTAGTTCATCTTCTGTATTAATGTCACAAGAGTATATACTAAACCTCTGAGCTCCCACTATATGTTATAGGATTCGTAATTTAGGTGAGCCTTTCTTGCAATAGTTTTTGTTACTTCTTGTTGATTATAGTTTGGTTGCAAATGCTTTTGATTACTCAAGTTTATTATTTATATTTTTAATAAAACAAACTATTTTTTTTATTTTCATCTTAAGAGAAAGAAAACAATTTTGTTTTTTTAGAACACTTAATCATTTACCTTTAAGAGAACAGAAATTATATTAATGAATACTATCTTGTTCAAACTGGTATGATTTTAATCTTTCAATTTGAAGAGAAAAAAAATTTTTATGCTTATGACGTAATAATTTTCTTTTAATTTCATGTAGTTAGAAATTGTTCAAATAACAAAATTATGATCAGTCATATCGAATTATTTGATAATGTTGATTATAAACTAAAATTATCAATTATTAAATTTATTTATCTACCTATTATAAACTAGAAATGTCATTATATATATATATATATATATATATATATATATATATATATATATTTCTTAAAATAATTAAATAGTCTTCATATAATACTCAAAAATCAGGCATTTAAGAAAAAAAAACGTAAGTGATATACATTAATTGCATATTAATTAAAAAAAGATACGTTATGACAATTATACCTTTGAAAACTCGTGGCGTTATAAAATGTGTTATAAAATATAATTTCAATTTGAAAAACTTCACAAATTTAAAATGTACTTGTACACAAGGGAGATATTTTTGTAGACTCTTTTTTAGCTTTCTTGGCTTTTATTTGTATATGCAGTTCCTCCACTAGCTTACATTCGTGAGAAACTGCATTACTTAAAAGAAAAATGTGATTGTTAAGGAATAACTAGCAGCTGCGTGGTAAATGCAAAAGAAAATATAAATTTCTCTGCTGTTGTTGAATTTTTTTCGTAGACAATGAAAATAAAACTCGTTTTTATGAGGAAAAGGTGAATATATGACGACACTGATAGTTCAACGGAACTTTCTTGTAAAACAATGGGTCGAATATCTTATATGTAATCTTATTGTTTAATAAATCATGAATGATGAATTAGAGCTTGGATAGGTTTGAGTTTTGTTAATTTTTAACATGAATTTCATTAAAAAATATAGTTTTTAGATCAAACACTGTATAAAGCATATTATTGATTTTTATAGTGAAAGATGTTCATTATATTTAAAATTAAAAATTTCCTTTATTAAATAATAAACTATACTAGTTACATTCAAGAAGTTTTCTTTTTGTAAATGTAATAGATGTATTTTATTTCTTAAACAGATACATGGTATTAACAGAAAAATAATTTTATTCATCATGGATTAAATAAATTAAAAAAAATTAATTTACTATAGTTTTTTTTGTTTTGTTTTTCTTTTGAAAATTACAAATAAAATTTTCACTATCAGGAAATTTAGCGAATGCGATTTGTGACCCAATATTTAAGATGAAAACATATTAAAAAACATTTTTTGCCGAGTTCTAAGAATAGATCAAATACGAGGGTAATTTTGGTTTTTGAACTGCTGAATAAATATATAAATACTTGTTAAATTTAATTTAATTTCGTTTGAAACTCTTGTTTGACCCATTTTTCTAATTTTCATACTTGTGCTTGATATACTTATACAAAAAACTTATATTTGTAATTGAACTGGATGTGGAATTTGAAGTATGAGTCGACTCTCCGGCTATTTCTTTGGTCAATTAGTAGCCTAAAGCTAAATGCAAGTGAACCATTTCTCTTTTCAGTTTGAGCATGGGGTCATTAACGAAGTTCAAGGATGTAAAAGTACTAAAAATATACTAATAGCTTCTTTAATTTAGCAAACCGGAATTAAACTTTAAAAGTAGTTCAATAAAAATATGTTTCATTAGGTTTTTCAACTTTTTGGATTTTAATACGCTGTGAAAAATAGTTTTCTCTAAAATATTTGTTGTGTGTTAAAAAGAAACACTTTCTTTCATATTATTTGCGAAGTAAGTTCAACTAAAATAATTCTTGTAGAACTATTACAGTCAAAATAATTTTGTCAAATATTTACTTTATTTGTTAAATTATCTGTCATGTTATTTATCAAAACATTTCCTCTCTGTTTTGATAAACTCTCTAACATGTATAATATATATTAGTTATTTATGTATAGGAACATTTAAGAAAGGATAAATGTTTATGGTGGAAGATATTAATTATATGATTTAGATAATAATAGTTTATATAAAACATATTTATACTTACCGTATTGAATTTGGCGTTAACAATAACTTTTTTTTTACAGAACTCAAAAACATTTTTTAACATGTCTGATACAAACGGTTACTCGAATGGGATTAGTAATGGTCATCAAAATGGTAACTCCGGCGAACCAGTTGGTCAGCACTGGCGAGTGGGTCTACTGAACGCTCAATGCCGGTACCTTACAGCAGAAAGTTTCGGATTTAAAGTGAATGCCAATGGCGTGGGCTTAAAGAAGAAACAGCTGTGGACCTTAGAACCCTATGGAGATGACGACTCAGTATGCTTAAGAAGCCATTTGGATCGTTATCTCAGTGTGGATCACTTTGGTAATGTAACCTGTGAAAACGAAGAAAAAGCAGAGGGTGCCAAGTTTTTCGTAGCTGTAGCAAACGATGGAACCGGACGCTGGGCTCTCAGGAATGCTGTGAGAGGATACTTTTTGGGAGCTGCTAATGACAAACTTCTGTGCTCTGCAAAGGTAAACTTGCAAAATTCCTTTCCAAAAGCAAAATAAAATATATATTTCAATTCACTCTGATTTAATTTTTTCCCTTGTTAATATAGGTCCCAGGACCTGCTGAACTTTGGACTGTGCACTTGGCTGCACGCCCCCAGGTAAACATTCGAAGCGTTGGTCGTAGGCGATATGCTCGTCTATCTTCGGATCACGATGAAATTCATGTTGATGCTAACACTCCATGGGGCGAGGATACATTGTTTACTTTAGAGTTCCATGACGGGAAATATGCAATACATACCTGCAATGACAAGTACTTGCGCCATGATGGAAGGCTTTCTGAAACCTTGATTCCAGAGGCTTTGTTCACCCTTGAATTTCACTCGGGCTATTTGGCGCTCAGAGATAGTGTGGGCAGATACATTGCTCCCTTGGGAAGTCGAGCTGTTTTGAAAACCAGATCCCAAACTGTCACCAAAGACGAACTTTTCTTCCTGGAAGACTCTGTTCCACAAGCAGCTTTCGTGGCTTTTAACGGCAAATACGTATCCGTGAAGCAGGGTAAGTTTCTTCAAAATATTTCAATTTTATCACCGGACTAATATTTAATAAAGTAAACAGTTAAGCATACGCTTAATTTTTCTGTCATCCAAATAATATTATAGAAACAATTAACGACAAACTTTTTAATAGAAGCAATTCAAAATTATCGAGATATTTTTATTTTATCACCGGACTAATATTTAATAAAGTAAACAGTTAAGCATACGCTTAATTTTTCTGTCATCCAAATAATATTATAGAAACAATTAACGACAAACTTTTTAATAGAAGCAATTTAAAATTATCGAGATATTTTTATGTATTCTAGTTTTCCCAATATAATTTTTTAATAACTCAATAAATTAAGACAACCTTAAAATAAGTTTTATGATCTTTGGTTTGTTTCAATAATAGTAATGCAAATTTCACCTATGAGAAAATTATAATTTTTTTTGTTTTAGCAAAGATTTATTTATCATTTGTTGAACATTATGATAGTTTGTCAGAAATTTTAAAAAATTAATTTTAATATAAGATTAGTTTGTTATATTATTATTTTAATATTTTATATGTAAGGAACATCTTGAATTCAGCACAAATCAAAAATGAATAAACGCTTTTAAAAAAGTTTTAAAAATTAATACTTTTAATGCTAGTAAAAAGCAATGTTTTATTCCAATTCATGTTTCTATTAAAAAAATATCTATGAAAGTTTTTATATCGGAGAAAAATTATTAAGTTCCTGTTATTTTTTTTCCTTTTTTTAAATATAACCAATTTAAAATAGGATTTTATTACTGAAATGTTCTCATTATAAGAGATAATATAGTACAGTTTTTATTTTACTTTTCTTAATAAAAAGAAACGATCTACATAATCTCATCTGGAAACCAAGTCTTAAAAATATTTTGGGAACTGCCTGCAATAATTTGAATATTTCGAAATATCTGTAAGAAAATACTATATATTAACATTTTTATGTTGGAAAAATGTCACATACTTTATTTTTAGAGGTGAATAAATAAAACATTCTCATGTGAAATAATGTGAGAAAAAATTTTCCATCTAGAATGCTATACACAAGACTTATAGGTTCTTTTTTTTATTTCCGCATAAAAAACTATCACGGTCTTTCGGATTTCACGACTTAAATTCGAATTATTTTGCGTTATTTGATGTTTTAGTGTGGGGAAAACAGATCTTTTCCCAATTCTACGAACACCAATATTCAAAGGTCAACGATTTATAAAATACTATTGGCACATGAGCGCAATTTTATTAACCAATCAGAGCGTTTAATCTTCCCCGTTATATGACTTTTTTGTTTCTCACCCAAATTTCACAAGCTTTTCTATGGTCTAAACCCCAAAACTAAAATGAAGTTTCAATCGATTTTGGAAATAAAACAAGACTCGTAATTAAAAATGAATCCAAGGGCAACATTCTTTTAATAGAAGATAAAGTGATCGACGCTTTTTTTAGACTTTGACCTCTTCTTTTAGAAACAAACGCAGTCTCGGTGCGATTCACAGTTACGGATGGTCGGATCCGAGAATGACTCAGTTGCTGTTAGAACAAGTGTCGCTTTACACAGCATTTAACTTTAAATTTTTTGTTTCTTCTGTATACATCACTTCATGTTTGAATGTCGTCAACTAATTCTTTCCATGCCAATAATCTCGTTAACCTAGCGTTAAGGGACCACACATTTGCTTCAAGACCATTAACTTTTTTTTTCAAATCCCTACTTAGCTAAAAATAAATTATATTTTTTTCTAGTATTTGTTTTAAAACATTCTTAATAATAGCCTTTTTCAGTGAATATTAATTAAATAAGGATATATACAAAACTATTTCGTCTTATACGTAATTATAATAGAATGTAAATTATTAAAATTTTAAGAGTTATTTTAAAAATAAGGATTTTCTTTTGAAACTTAATTCATCGATGCACTAACCTATATCTTAATTTATCGATATATTTTAACTAAACGATATCTTAATTTATCGATATATTTGAAATATATCTCTCAAATAAATAATTAATAATATCACGTCAACCTACCATTATCTTTTCTTGTAATGATCATATTTTAAAGTTCATAAATCAAGAAGCTTCAAAGGTAAAAGTTGAGAAAAATCCTTATAGAAAAGTAATTAAAAATGTGTAGAGTACCAGTTTTCATTTACGTATCACGTCTTATTTAAAAAATAACTTAATTAAATAATATAATTCCATTTCATTAATTTATGCAAAATTATTTGTTCATCTTAATTACACGTTTATCAATTATAAGTTTTTGTCAAATCTATTTCTTCAATAATTTTACATATTTTGTCAAGCAGAATAATCAAAATAACTATTAAATTGTTTTTTGACTTTTATGCACTTAATTACATTAATTATTACATACAACTCTTATCGCATAGCTCAATACATTTCTAAGCTCTTTTGCAATGAAATTTTCAAAATTTTCTACGTAAATCTTTTCATGCATCAAAGTTAAAGAGTTGTCATGATAATACATCAAATTTTATTATTACCTAATCTAATTTTTAAGACAATATTAATTCTAATACCATGAAAAATTCAGAATAAAATACAGCTATAATGTTTAATATTTTTAAAGTAATCTTATTATTTTGAAATAATCTTACATGATTTAAGAAAACATCATACGAATAAATATATATACATTAAATGTTTCAAAGAAAAATAATAACGTTCAATTCTATCTAATGGATACATTTGAAGATGTCTAGAATATGTGAGAACTTATTTCACATAACTATTATTATGTTTCTCAGAATATATAATTATCATTACATTTCTCCAAATTGAAATTTACTCTATAAAAATAAAATTTAGATTAAAATATTTATTCCAACTTTATTAGAATATTTGATAAAGATAAGTAAAATGCCTTCAATCTATTAACTTAATTTAATAAAATATATCTTTTTTCAAAATCGTTACTAAAAATTATATAAATAATACAGCAGTAGTTTTTATTTAGACTATATTAAATAGATAATGATTGTTTATTTCTATGTGTAAATATGTGTTATTTAAAAAATCATTGTAGTATTAATAGATTAAAAGACGAAAAAATAAATAGGCAAAATTATCTCTTATTTAATGGTAGTAGTCATAGCTAAATCAGAACACTGTGAATGAAGAAGTTAGTGAAAATTAAAAAATTAAACTAGCTTTTTTGAATAAGCGGAAAGAATATTTTCGTATATCAAATATTTTTAACGTTGACTGTGAGAAGAGTTTTCTAATTTTAATTATTAGATATTTTGTGCATACTTAATAATAGAAATTTCATGTTAAATATTAGGTATGCAACTAAAACCATTTTTATTAAAACTGTGTTTGTGAAGCAGAAATCTATATTTCAATTTAAAAGGAAAAAAATATTTTGACATATTTCCTTAGGCATTTTATTCTTAGATGTTAACTTTATCAGAAAAGAGCAATTTGGAAATTGTTTCGAATGGGAAAAAAAGGATTTTATTAAAGCTTAATGCCGTATGTCTGATCCTTTGTTCGTTACCTTCCTGACCTACTTATTGCTGAAGTTCTAGCTTTGGAAGCCTTACCATATTTGTAAATGTTACTTCTTTCAATTGAGAAAATCTACAATCTAAAAAACTGAATTATGTTAACTTGATGGCTTATTTCCTATATTATTTTTACATTAAATATAAATTGACTATCAGCAAAAATTGGATTTAAAAGGATTTTAAGTACTTACTATAAATGTTCTTCTTTTATTTTAAATCATATCACAGGTTCGATATTAGTTTAAACTTAATCATATAAAGTGCTAGTTTCTTATATGCTGATATCAAAACATTATAACAGAAATTTACTAATTAAACGCTAAAACTTTAAAATGTTTCAGATGAACTTTAATATTTTTTTATAATTGTAAACTGTAATGAATATGTGCATTTTATCTGTGTAAATAACATTTTTTTCTCAACTGGTTCCACGCATAATCCAACCATGTTGTAAAATACATGGAGTATAGTAAACTAGTTTTTCATAAACTTATTGTATCTTTTAGTAAAAAAAATTAAAAAAGTAAAGAAATTGAAAAAGTATTCTCTTAATATCTTTAAGATAATCAAAAACGAGAATTTTAACTTACAAATTTCAAATACTGAGAAAGTTTTGAATATTTATTATAGAAATTAAACAAAAAATTAATTATGACAATTATTTGTAACAAAAATTCGGAACTCTTTCGTACTTGAACAAAATGCACTAAAATCATGCACTACAATCATTGTATGTAATGCAAAGTTAAAAATGTATTATAAAATAAATTTGTTAGAATAATTTGAGCATTTTATTAAATAAAGGTCGATGTGACATTTTTTTATAAGTAGCTTTTATTATTTTTAGCTTTATTATTTTTAATTTAGCAATTTGATAATAAATAAAATATTTACTCATTATAATTTATCAACTTTCAATATTTTTAGACTTATTAGATAAGTTAATTTTGTAATTTTTTGTGACTGTCTCATACTTCATTAATCGAATAAAGTAATATCTTCTTATATCATTAAACTATTTCCAAATTAACTGCTGGTGACTTCCTTTTTTTTTTTATCAAAAATCTCTTTTTACCCAAAATATCATTAATATATTTCCTAAAATAAGAACATTAATGTTTTTTTCGGCATTAAAGCCACGCAAAAAGAAAATCTTCAATTAAACTATCACTTATTGCAACACAAAAATGAATCTGGAACACAAGTAACAATACCCTCCTAATAAATAATCGATTTAGGATTTAGAAAATTTCTTTTAAGAATAATTGGAAAAGTAACGGTACTTTTCTTTTTTTCCAATTAGGTTCGTTGACCGATTTAAGTGGTAAACTTTGTTCCACCGAAAAAAGTGGGTTGCAATAAACACGGGATGATTTCTCTGACAAAAGAAACGCCTCAATTAACAATCCACCCGTACTTCGCTGCACCAAACTCAATTACTTATTGTTGAGACTCAAGTCATCTTCTCTTTCCAGAGGATTGGGAAAGAAATCTTAATTGTCTTCCTCAACTGCTGTGCTTGTGATCAGAATCATTAAGGTTTCGGGAGAATTCCGTTTTATGCCATTTCAGTATTGTTCAGGGATAAGGGTGGAACTCATTTTAAAAGATCATAATAAATGGTTTCCCTGTCGGAATGGGGCGTTAGTGTAAATTGTTAGGAGGTTTTTGGGAACATTTCCGGGAATCTGAAAGTGCGTGGGAGAAAGACATTATAACATGTGTTAATGCATTTTCATCTGGAAAATTTCTTTTAGGATTATCGTTGTATCTTGTTCGATGATATCATCTTTTTATTTAATTTCCTACCATACTGAGATGAAGATGATAATCTTAAATTAAAATTTTGAAGAAAATTTTGTAATTGCTTTTTCTTCAATAAAATTAAATTTTAGTTTTTGGAAAAACAATTTTGTAGGTGTATTATTTAAGATAAATAACACTTTACCACACTATGTGTATTTCGAAAGAATATCTTATGAACAGTGATTTGCTAGATATTAAATTTGTATTTGATGACGTCTGATATTGCCCTACTGACGAAAGCTGGGAAAATTATCAAAAAAATTACGCTATATTATATCTTGCCAGTTTGAATTATGATGTTGGTTTCTAATTAGCTCTCTTCGTTCATCAACTAAGAAAAATGAAACTACAAAATGTATTAGTTGGTTAGCTCGTATTCAACTGGCTAGTATAGAATCTGTTATTTCCCAAGTTAAAAGAGCAACCCACAAACTGCTCTAGCGTTGCTTAACAATAGTAAAAAACCAATAATTTATTACAAATATCAAATTAAGTATTATTTAATATAATTCTATCCCCATTTCATTTTTTAAAACCTTTTAAAAACCATATAAATTAAAAGCTTTTATTTCGAATTGTTTAGTCTATTGAACCATTTTGCTTATTGGAACATGCATTAATGTTTATACGATACTTAAAAATAGTGTCCCATTTCTTTAACTTAAAAATGGTTCTTTAAAAGCTTACGATTCTTTTTTTTATCGGCAACAGAATCAGGATCGATAAGTTTGATTTTCTGCCTACAGGTGCACTAAGATCGAATACAATAATGGAAGCATTGAAGCATAAACATTACGGTTTTGACTACAAACTTCATCATTACAGCAACCCCAAAAAAGCACAAGAGTTCCCGTCTCTAACAGGAAAAACATGGAAAGGTCGATGAACATTTATTTTCTCTTAAGCCCACCGAATAGTTAATTTGTATTTGAGGAGACCTCAATTTTTCAAATTGCCTCTTGGTGAAAGCATGTTCTTTAAAGAGACATGAGGATGAAAGTATGATCGATTTCTTTTTAAAGAAAACAATGTTTATTATTTCCTCAACTAAATATAAACCACTATTAAAATATAAGTCACTTTAATAATATTTCTTTATTTAATTTTTAGTAATTGTTGATTACTATTAAAATAAAGTAGAACAATTATGTTTTGCAATTAAAATTATTTAGAGAGAAAATGTAGCTTATCCATTTCAATGTAAGCATTTTTCTACAGGAAAATAACTTAGATTTATTTGAAACGATGAAAATATTTAATTGAAATTTATGTGGCACGTGAACTAAGTTGCACAAAATATGTTTATAGAATAATCCATTTATATGGCTTTGAGTGATTGTAAATCATTATTAAACTGAGCACAAATAACTAAGTAATTCGTTTAAAATTGTTTAAAGAGAATAACATAACTAGAAAAACTAATAGTACTCGTGTGATGTCAGTGCACTTCCATTGAAGCCTGACTGTCGGAAATGAGGCCCAACACAAAGCTTGTACTCCGGAAATGATCTTGGATCCTTTTTTGTTGTGGCTTTCATTCGATCATTTGTTTTTATTGCAACGCTTCTATGGGACGTATTGCAATAATCACAGGTCACCAGCTGAAATATTGCACTTTAAATAGCTGCATAATTCTGTTTCTGTGAAGTAGAACGTTGTTGTATTGCATAGCTACAAAACTATTACTTGCTGATACCCATGAAATTCGCTATGATGTATTTCCTTGAAATCATCCATTTATTGCGTCTTTTTTTGTTTCAGAATTCATCTTGTTTCAATTTTGTTGGGTATATTCTTAAATGGATACTAGTTTTTTCTCTTTTGAGGATATGATTTCTTTTGAACTTTTAACATAAATTTTCCGTGTAATCAGAGTAACATTATTGACTGACATAATTAAGAAATCTTTAATTTCTTATCTTATTATCTTCGATTCATAACATTCAATTTCATAATCTTCAATTCATAATGTTCGGCTTCTTAATTTTCAGTTTTAGGAAACGTTGATGACAGATAATTTAAATTAGAAAAAACATTTATATGATTTTTTTTTTTTTACTTATTTTTATAAGTGGTAAAAGTTTATTTTTCAAAACATTAAGTTATTATGGAATATCTTCACACACGCACACAAGGAAAATTATCCAATTCTTTTAATTATTATTCGTTATCTACCATTAAGTGAACACTGAACTTAATTTTTTATCAAATGCAATTTTTATTTTAATTCATCTGCTCATTTCAATTTGTTTTATTTATGATACTATTAAATTAATTTTTTAAAATTAAATTATGAATGTATAGCATATTTTATTCCTTTAACTTAAAAACGTTATTAATTGTAGTAAATTTAAATTTTTATTAAATCTAATTTCAAATTATTGACAGTTTATTTATTATTGCAAAAAGAAACATTTCACTTTGTTGCAATTCTTAGTGTAAAACAAACAAACCTGGTTCTTTATAGTTGAATTACAGTGCACATTAATTTTCATCGTTATTTTACTAAATGAAATAAAATACCATTTGGTAAAGATACATACATATTTAAACAAAATGTTTTATCATTCAGAATGTGAATTCATTATCGAAAATGCAGTGATAAATCATACCAATAATTTATTTGTATCACTTAAATAGGTCACCCCATAACTGCAATAAATTATCATAGTTCATCTTCAACAGAATTATCCTTTCAATTCCCGTCTGAGCAAACGTGAGATAAAGTCACATAACATTTGGTATGATGTCATTATACTCAAGTCGTGTAAAATATTTGTGACTCTTTGAAAAATAGGTTTATTGCACCGGGAGAGCCATTGCTGTTCTATTGCATTTGTTTATTACTTCTTTTCCACCAGGTTGAATCAATACGGAAACAAAAAATAAAAATAAAATATTTGCTTTGTATAAATATTATATACTCTTCATCTCATCTTGTTTTGATTAGGAAGCAGATGATTCATGGTTGAGGAAATAGAACTGAAAAAAAATTAATTGCCACAAAAGAGCATGTCAAATTAGATTCGTTTTTTTTCATTTATTTTATTTTTTCCTTTTTTTTAATTCCTTGATCATGCCAAAGAGCATAATAATAGTACCTTGATCATGCAGAAGAAATTCTAATTTAAAATTGTGATCACACTTTCTAGTTTTACTTTCTTTAGTTATAGTTTATGGGAATTTTTTTTAATTATATGTTTTCAATTTGGTAGAATGTCTAGTTGGTGTTTACCGATTGACGTCATGTTCCTTTTAGTTTATGCCAATAGGAACATGACGTTATTCGATTAAATACTCGATGACGTTAAATATTTCCTCTGTAGACACATATTGCTCATGTAAATTTAAAACTGAAAATATAAACATTCATAGATAATAACTGAATAACATAAAATAAAAAAAGAATCAGACTTTTATTATTGTTACAAATTTGCCTTGAAAATTACATAAAAGGAATAAATTGGTGAGTTTTCATGTACCTTACATCTGAAAGATGCGATACCAATTTTCCGGGTTAGCAGAATATCTTGACAATGAAAAAGGTTCTAAAAACCTCTCACTATGGACCGAATTTCTTATATTGTTTATTCTTTAATTTTGAAGGAAGCTTAACAAAAAAATTAATTTCATAAAATGATTTAAATTATATACTGCATTATGATTCGAAATTTTATTTCTAAATCCTATATGAAAGTTATCTAGAATTAGTTAAACCTAGTTTAAGAACATTGGATCGAAGGTATTATGTGTTTTTTTTTTTTTTTTTTTTTGTGATTCGCGATTGATATTCATAGTATTTAACCATTATTGAAATATTTCAAATTCTGTTAAAAATTTGCTTTAAAACATTTTAAGTTACTTAGTAAAGTATATAATTTATTAATATTAAATTAGGCAATTTCCATTTTAATTTCGTAAACTATTATTGAATTTTAATTGCTATATAATAGGTTAATAAAGTCTGGTAATAAATATGATTATGCGTTTAAAAATATTATTTGTCATGTAATTCATTTCAAAGCTGAATAACGGCAAGATTCATATTTTTAAAAACAGTTCATGATAGATTTTGACGAAAATAATTTATAAGGAGAAAGGAAATGAAAATGATTCATAAGAAAATAATGAATGCAAATAATTCTTAAGAAAAGAGGGATTGAAAATAATTCGTAAAAACGACGCAAATTATAATTCAGAATAATTTTTGTCGCCAAAACTGATAATTTGTTCAACGGACTAAATATTTATCAAATATTTTAATTAGTGAAATTTGTTATTATCTAAATACTACATATAGTTACTAAAAAATTGCATTTTCTTTTAACATTTTAAAATTCAGAATACTTTTAAGAGAATAAGTGATAATTCAAAATTGATTAAATGTTATTTTTAATTTCATTTCTAATTAAATGTGGACAAAAAATTATTATTCACGTATAAAGAATTTAAAATATGATTGAGGAACTCTTAGGATTCTCATTTTAGATTTTAATCTAAATTTTATTTCAAAGATAAGCATTATTCTAATTTTCTCTTATAATAACATTACTCACTTTATAATCCAGTATATATGGTACCATTGTGATCAAATATATTATATGAAGTCTTAGCTTTGAAACAAAGGAATAATTTGTTTAACATAATGATGAAAATTATGTTTATTGTAATTGTTTCATGCAAATAATTGACCTCTTCTTTATTTTTTATCGAATTATCCATGCTGCTTTATTTCTGGACATAATAGCCTGACATCTTCTTTGTTGATAGATGAAGAATCATCATTGTCCTTTTGTAGGCAAAACAGATTAAAATTAATGATCAACTTGTAGATTAAAACATCATTATTTATAAAGAAGGATAACGATATCTCCAGATGAAGCCATCAATTAGTTTTGTGTGTTGGATGTATTTTTTCCAGTCAGAGTAGTACAGATTATGTTTTTGAAGTGACAGACGTGAACGACAATGTATATAAATACGTTCTATTGCTTTTTTGATGGATATCCTCACGATTTCATAAGCATAAGCTTATTATTCTCTTAAGAAAATTGTATTCGTGCTCCATTTACATAATATATTATTGAATGGAATATTTTTTTCATTTCTTTCAATAAGTAGTTTAACACCCTTATATATAAAGCTGGGTGTTGCCACATTTTTAACAACCTTCTTTATTCCCGATTTTTTTCACACAATTATTTTTATCACAGTTTCTTTAAATATTCTTCTTTGTTATTATTCACGAGAAAAAAAAGAGATCACGTTAATAATATAGATAAAACACTTGTGCCAGTTATTGTCTTTTCAAATACCACACTGCATTTGTAGTTGATATCAGATATACATATTTATAAAAATGATTTCTTTTAAGAATATTCTAATTTATTTCCCCTAAGATAATTACAACAATTTAAATTTGGAAAAGTATTGAAAGTAAAATTAAACTGATTTATTTTCCTCTAGTGCCGCTTTGTTCTAATTAAACACAAAATGATAATTATAATCACACTTCTCACAACAAATATTTTTCAAGCTCTAATTTCAAGTACATTATTTTAATTGAGTTTATTGACAGCGTGAAAATATTACTTTTCATAGCAATAAAATAAGTCGAATACTTGTTTATACTCTTCTTGAGTTCAATATTTGCTCAGCTGTTTTGCTATATGTCAACGGCATCTTTAAAAAAAAACTAATTCAATAAATATTTCTTTAGTTTCTAGTATTATAGCTGATCCTCTGTTTAATTCACTGCTTTTACATTTGATATTTAATGAAATTTTTATGCCTTAAAAGATACTAAAAACTTTGAAAACAAATATGTTTTAACTTAATAATTTTTTTCATGTAGACCTTTGTGCAAACTTTTTTTTAAATAATTTTTTAACGTAATTTAGGGTGATTATAATCAATTGATAAATAAAATTTCCTTAACTATCTTTAAAAAAACTTTAAAAAAATGTTTTTAAACTTCTATATAAATTTAAATATAATAATATAATTTTCTCTCTCTCTCTGTATATATATATATATATATATATATATATATATTCTTGATCGTATTAAATAATTTGTATTTTATTATATGTAAATGTTTATTATATGTTTATTATAGTGTATGTTTATTATATGTAAATAAATTATGCAATTACTGACTTAAATATTTTTTGTAACAAGAAATTATAAAAGGTGTAATAAGAATACAATCATAAAATCTTGAAGCATAATTCATTTTTCTGAAGTTGGTCTACTTTTCAAGAACTGATAAATCTAACAATTATAATAAATTCTACTTTGTATATTTAAAATAAAAACTAATTGACTAATACCTCGCGTAGAAAACAAATTTATGCAATTGCTTTATTAAACTGTATAAGGTTATCAATTTATATCATATGGGCGTAGATCTCTATAACTTATGACAAGGACACAATAGATGCAGATTATTATTTATCTTCACTAAGTGAATGATGAAAAAGCAGCTTACTCCTTTTTAAGCTGCCTATAAACTAGTTTCTTGTCGAGTTAAGAAGGAAAAATCTGGTTGGATTGCAGTAAAACCAGGTTAGATTCAATATGTAAAATTTTATATTTATCTCATCATGCGAAGACGTGTTATTTTGTATCATATTATTGTTTTGTTACTTTATCCAGCTAATGTTTTTTGAAGTATAGTAAATTTTTAAATTAAATAATAAATGAAGGAATACGTTTGAAAATTATTTAAGTTATGAATTGTTCTTAGTTTAAAAAAAATCTAAAATTACGTGATTTCTTATGTATGTTGATTGGAAAAAATTGCTTATGTTTAAGATTAATTCGCTTAAAAATATATTAAATTTTTATTTTAGTTAGTATTAATATTTTAATAAAAGATTTTTTACTTTTGTCTTTAACAAAGTTACAATTAAATTAAGTAGTTTTAAATTAATTAGTCTTTAGCAAACTTGCTATTAAAGTAATTAGCTTTAATTATTTTGTAAAACGTTTGATAATTTTTTATGAAATATTTAATGCAGAAGTTTCTAACTGTTTAATCATATGTATTCAATTTTTTTCATGTATTGATATTCTTACTCCTACCTTACATTAGTTTCGGAAATAAGAAATTTTTTTAGAAGGGACATATAAACTTTTAATGCAGCAATTATAACAAAATTGAATGCCTACATGTAAACAAACACGTGATCAATCTTAATAATACTTATCTTAATAATCTTATAATACTTATGAATCAATACTTAATAGTATTGATTTTGATAAAAAAAAATAAATGAATAAATAAAATTTGTGAATTTTCACCAAATGAATTTTACCAATTTTTTTATTACACACATAAATTGTATAAAAATTAAATACATTAGATAAAGGTTATTTTTATTACTATGAAATTTGATATAAGTTTCGAGTATCAATATGGAAAATTGTTTATATTATTAAAAATAAATTATCCAAAAAGCGTGTTAATTTTATTACTTTCTTGCATTGTATTTTTATATATAAATTTATTTCTTATCCTATCTTTTCTTTGATAACATCAGTATTTTCTGAAATAAATACATTGACTAATATTCATATTGTTTTCAATTCTTTTTTTTCCCAACAATAAATATAATATTATATTAGTATGTAGAATACGATAATAGGATTACATTAATTTTTTCTTATTATTTTTTGATAAAACTTCATTCTAAAGAAAGATTTTCTGATATACCTTTCTTTTAGCTTATTGTTTCAGCAACAAAACATAAATCAGAAAATGTACAAGGTGTGTATTAATTAATTATTTGGAGAATGTATCAAACATTTTATTCACACATAATAATAATAAAGTTTAGTAGCATCATTATGCCAGAACATAAATGATGGCGTTGTATACTTCAGTTTTACATTCTTTAATTAGTTTGGAAATTTGTAAGATTTATACTGCTATGCCACTCTCTCACAGTCCAGTATCCTGTTACTCTGTCATTGTATTGGCCTGACTGGCTGGATATTCATTGTCAGGAAGTGAAAAGAAATAACTGGAAATCACTGGCCCTTGACGTCCGCAGAATGCACTTCGCTCTACTAGATCGGTGATGGGGGGTGGGTGAACGTTATTCCTGGAACTAAAAACTAAAGTATTTCATCCCCTTCTCTTCGTCAACTCATGCATGGCTTCGTGATTCTTTGAGATCGCCTGAGACCCTCAAATCTGAATGACGCAGAGTGGTAAATTAAATAAGAATCGGCTTTTGTTTTTGTTTTTGAGTTCAGAAAAAATACATGCTTCTTTTCTTCAGACCAAATGCTGTAAGCGATTTCCAGTTAATGTAGTGTAAAAAACACATAGCATAATATTTAAGCTAATATAATCATAACAGATAAGAGGGCATTTAACGATAATTCTTGTCAAGAGATTTTACATGATTACTAATGTATACATATATTAATTTAACTTACATTGTATAAGCAATGAAAAACAATGAAACTCTAAAATTGTTATTGCAATTAGCTGAAATATTGTTAATTTATCAGTAATTGTTAAGTAAAGAGAACATTGATATCGAATTTTTAGCTGTAAATATATAAAGTTTTCGACATAAGTTATTTGGAACTTATTTTACATTTAGCACTTAACATTTTCTTTAATAAAATATTTTTGAGAGTTGAAATTTTAACTAAAATTTTTTATAAGAATTAATTAAACATTTGATGAAATGTGATAACTCATAAAATGTTACTTGAAGTTTTGTACGATGTTTCAGCATATTTGAATTTTTTTGTGAGAAAATTGTTTTCATATTATTAAAAATTTCTAGTGATTGGATTTTGTTTAATAATGCAAACCCAAATTTTAAAATCATATATTATAAAAGAAGATATCAATTTCTCACTAAATTAGAAATCTACTTTTCTCATAAACCTGTTAATTCTAAGACTTTGTATTTTAAGATTCTTACAAGAAATTAATTTTTAATCATAACTACTAATAATAATCATTTATAATCAATAATAATGTAAAGTTTTTTTCAGTAGTATTTATTACGATAAACCTATTTTAATTATTTAAAATTGCTATATAGAATATATTAATAGATACTATAAATAGTAACTGATGCATTCATGCAAGTTTTAACAAATAAATGATATAAAGCAACAAGAGTGCTTTACTCTATTATTAAGATCTTATTTCAATTAAATATACTAGATCAAGCCAATATTTTACGTCTAGAGCAATTTTTTCGTCATGATTTCAATTGCTTTAACATTAATGAATTTGCATAATGACTTTTTCGTGTTCTTTCAGAAACAAAAAATAAAATTTCAAATCTTTTAAACAATGGAATGCTCATAATTTCTTTTATTGAGAATCATGGTCCATTGAGTTCAAATTCAAGGATATTTGAAAATCAGACGTAATCGTTATATAGTAAAAGCTATGGCGCAATAAGGTGGGATCAGCGTGACGCAGTTTGTACTCTTGATATATTAACAGGAAAAGAAAACTGGCAGTGAATCTGCGAAAACCACATTTTTTTTTTCTTTTGTCTACCACTGAAAAGGTCATTGATTCAACAAAGATCAAACGTGAGGTTTTGCTCAATCAACCAGGCCATTCAGAAACACAAAAAAGAACGTTTTGTTGTTTCCCATTAGATTCTCCCACTAGGAAACGTCCCATCATTCTGAGAATGGTGATTTTGAACATCATTCGAGGTTTCGCATAAAAAAAATAAATAAAATGAAAAATCCGCGGAATATAGATCATTTCTTGAAGACGAAGCCTTTGTTGTTTGAAAGTAATGATTTCCCCATGAAAAAAGCATTATTGATCTCTAAAAATAGCCATTCTGCTTACATGTGTCAAACTATTTAGAACTGAATCAATTGATAATTTGTTTCTTATCGTTTTCATAAATGAAAAATGATTTTATCACCGATATTTTTTTGTTTTTCCTTCAATATAATGAGTAAGTAAAATAAACTTAACGGAGCATGATAGAGATTTATTAGTTTAATACAGAATATATCAAAATATATTAATTTTCTTATAATTTGGGTTAATTATTTCAACCATTTTAGATTCAAGCTAAAAAACAAATTCCCTTAACACTCTTTTTAGTTATTTTATAACAAATTTCATTTATAATATTAAAGCATTTATTATTCTTAATACATAAAGTGTATGTTGTTTGTTTCTTCATAGTTGTAAAAGTGTTTCCTCATTCTGTATTTATTTATTTCCTCAAGACAACTCGTTTTCTATTTATTTTTCGATGATTTTATATCTTCAAGGAAGTAATTTTATAAAAGTAAATTGTACAATGTGTCTATAAAACTTTTGATGTCAAGTAATTCATAAAATATTAAGAAATCGGTGCCAAATATATATATATATATATATATATATATATATATATATATATATATA